>JALLPD010001013.1:0-13336 GCA_036940065.1 Cyclotella cf. meneghiniana
TCAAGGCCACATGGCCCAACCATGTCAACACATCAGATCCACTACAAGCACACACTCCCAACCACCGCCGACTCCCACACAACTGCAACAAGCGGTGGACCTCATCACAATCCCAATCAACAGGATCTTCACAGATTACACAGGTAGCTTCCAACCATGAGCATGTAGATGAAACCAATACATCATGATTGCGTTACACGCCGACACCAACGCCATATTCCCCAGCAAGCATGATGCGCACCGCATTGCCACCTATCAAGACATCAATGCCGGTCTTTCCATGGCTAACTGTATGCCCATCGTCCACATCTTAGACAATGGAGCCAGTGCAGCCTACAAACACGCAATTGCTACAAATGGATGCACATTCCCCTTCATGCCCCCCAAATGTCCATTGCCGCAATGCTGCCAAACGGGCCATATGCATCTTCAAAGACCACTTCCTTGCTGTCCTGGCAGGAAACGCACCCTCCTGACCAGCAGACCGGTGGGACCTACTCCTCCCACATGCTCCTCCACACCAGCTGATGCAACCCTACAATCTCTGCATGGGACGACCTTTTTGGAACCTTCAACTTTGATGCCACACCACTTGGACCAGCGGGATGTTGCTTACTCATTCACAACAAAGCCACGACACGTTGCTCCTGGGATTGTCGCAGCCACGATGGATTCTTTGTTGGACCAGCACTCCACAACTATCGCTGCTACCGAGTCCTCAACAAAGAATCCCAAGCGGTTGCCATCACCAATGCCGTCAAGCTCAGGCACCATTATTTGTCTACCCCAACCTCATGGCAGAAGACAAGATCATTGACGTGCTACAACAACTACGCCTTGCCAACAGAACACCTACCGCACAACTACAGGCCATTTACCAGCTACGCAACATCTTCCGTCACTATGCCTCTCCCTCACCCACAAATGAAGCAACACCTCCAAGGGTGCATGCATCAACTCCAAGGGTGCCGGACTTCCAACCACACCCACTGGTCCCACCCACACCACCGGCCCCCACTAGCCCACTGACCACAGATGAACCCGGTTGGCAAATAGTACCAACACACACCCGCATACTTCCCCTTGCCACGGCCTCACAACCCGTTGCCTCCCGCACACGATCCCGCCTTCAGGCAACAACTACCCCGTCATCCAATGCCTTCTCAGTACTAAGCTGCAATGTGGAAGACGATGACGATGACACGCCAACAGCTGTAGCCATGTCTGTCCTGGACCAGGACACCGGCCAATCCCTCGAGCACTGGCAGCTACGACGCAACCCCGGGGAGACCAGTTCAGTGTCCCAATCATCTAGTGTCCCATCAAAAAGTTCCTCATAATCTGTGAGTAACACCAGTAACTTGTTTTGATCTTGGAGACTTAGGTGAGGATCCTTGATCGACAAGGGCCAGCTTTCCAGGCTGCCGATTGTGCGTCTCTGTGCAGCACATAGCCCTATCTGTTGCCAGCACAGACAATACCTAGGCCTCACAGGATACCTTACGTGACTAATAAAGGATCCCTGAACATCACCAATACTATTCCCATGCCAGAGAGCTGCCAATGTCTGTACCTGGTCAGCAGGAAATATGTGACACATATATGCTCTCTGACACTGTCAAATGATCAAAGATCCTCACATTTCAGATTATCTAATTGCATTGCCAAAATGCGGCAATTGAATACCTGCTTTCTACAGGCAAGCCTTCTGAAAAGTTTTCTTGTCCTCCTACTATCTCCTTCACCACCATGCCCATCACCATGTCCATCGCACATGCATGTTTTGGGTAGTCCTTGGGGGATGTCGCCACCAATGCAGCAGTCCCGACTGTTGGTTGACCAACCATCCTTCCCCTGAGAATGAGAGCAAAAGCTTGTCTCACTTGTATGGAGTCCGCTCCTGCAGGCAATTGCATACGGGAAAGAGGAACCCACCAGAAACCCTTTCGCATGGAGTCCAATCCAGTTGCTTTTGCCTCAAGCCTTACCACGTGGCCTTTGCTTAGCCCTACCACACACACCTCTCACAGGTCCTCCTGTTCTCTTGCACTTCACAGCCACTACCGCCTCCCGGTGCACCTCAGACCCCACCCAGGTAGCCACCACATCAGCCATCATCATGATCTTTAAGAGCTCAACTGACAAGACCACCTTGCAGGGCAACGTCTTCTGTAAGACAATGTCCACCTCCAAGTATATCACCACCTTGGCCAACAAAATCCTCTTTGCAGTATTCTACATCATCGCACCTGGGAGATGTATCCACCCCATCTTCCAGCCACAACAGTGCATGTTCACCAATGCTGACACTGGCATCAAACATGAGTATCTCCTCAGCCACAGCGTGATGACCCCAGGTTCCTGTGCATGGAATACACCTCCGTTGATGCCGCCAATGTATTAACCAGCATCGTGGATGTCAGTGCCAATGATGTACCCTCCTGCTTCCGCTCAGGCCCCACCATCACAACCAAGGACATCACAGTCACAACTCCACTCCTGGATACACTCACGAGCACTGCCTTGTAAAAAATTGTCCTCCTGTCCTGCATCAAGAATACAATGCCAAGTACCTTGGCCATCCCAACTACAATCCAATTATTCTTCCTATCTTTCACTCACCACCCGTGGAAATGACATTAGCACCACACCAGATCAGGGTTCACAGCCAAGCGGGACAATGCCACATCAACCACACACACTGCTGACATGAAGCTTTGGAAAGCCCAGCAACAACCATCGTTCCATTAGGACACATATTTCAAAACAACATTTGTCATCATACTCAAGACAGAATACTTTGTACCAAGTGATATCCTCACTCTGCATGAAACACACCTGCTACTCTTGCACCTACTCTGTGTATGCATGCACCTGCAACACTACAACTTCCATTGGTTGGCTGAGTTTAACAAAGACTGGCCATGTCAGGACCAATTATGCACAGAGAAAGCACACGCCTTCCTCACGTGCCTCCTTCCTAAAACCTCAGCATCAAAAATGCAGTTTGGTTCCTTGGCAACAACTACACCTGAGCCCACCGTAACATATCAGGCATCACACATGCCCTTTGGCATCATGACATTGACAAGAAGCTGATAGCCAACTACATCCGGGTCATGACCATAGGGTCACTGAACCATTTCAATGCAAACACCACCAGGGATAACTCCCTCCTATACTGGCACCAGGGCAACCACTCTTCCATTGCCACTCGCATCAACAATATCATGGCAACCATGAACAAGGAAGAGCGCAACAATTACATCATTCACATATTGCACTGGCTTTGTCATTTTGTACCCCATTGCTTCATCACACCACAGCACATCCTCATAAAGCCCAGCAAAAAAGACTGCAAAATCATTGATGCATCATGCAAGTACTACTGGGACTCTGCCCCCATCAACCCAATGACTTCCACATTGTTCAGATCCGAACTGCACTGCAAATTTGGCTCAGTGCAGGATACCATCCTAACACGTGCACACAATTTATGCATCACATACCCACTCAATGACATTGTGGTCGGTACATATGACGTCAAGTCCTGCTTCCGCCAGATCAAGCATCACCCTGATATTATTGGGGCCTTCTCATACATCCTGGCTGAATACCTAATCTTTCAGGCAGGCCAGGCCTTTGGTGCAAACTTCAGCCCTGCTAACTGGGAAGCCGTGCACCAAATACATGCTGTTCTTGCAGAGAGGCTGTTCCATGATGTCACCCTCCCACAAAAGCATCATGACATCATGGACAACATACAGTGCTGTTGGTCCTTAGAAGTCATGTGCTATACCCACGTTCACACATAATGTGCCCAATGCACTCAACCAATGCGTACTTGACAAGACCGGCAATTCAGTGCCTATGCCTCACCACATCTACATTGATGATGATATCTACCTCAACATCATGAACAGAGGCCAGTTTGAGCAGGCCATCACCATGAGCATTGAAGCTATCTTCATACTCCTTGGGAAATCAGACCTACAGCATTGCCAAGACCCCATTTCTTCGAACAAACTCATGGAAATGCTTGTCACCCCAGTAAACCGCATCCTGGGTCTCACCCTTGATCTGCATCACCTCACAGTTGGTGTACCCTCTGATTTCATCTCAGATGTTTGCACCTTGCTGCACACAACTTGGGGCCCACACCGGCATTTGTTCAATATCCGAGAGGCAGAAGAACTCACAGGCAAACTTAACCATATTGGCCTCCGCTCTCCATGGCTGCAGTTCCTCTTAGGGCACATTTACTTGTCCCTAGCACATGCACTCCACATGACCCATGTCATTTCTGACAATTTCAGCTTCATGAAAGAATCAAGTCTTCACCCGGCCAACATCCATTCTGCACATGATGAGGACATCATCTTCACCATGCTCCACATACTCAAACAGAAGAACAATGACAATAGGCAGAAACTCACCTATTGCCCCATGCAGACTCACACTGGTTGCATCCCACACAGGCAAGCCTTGACATCTTATGCCAAGCCTGTCACCTTGGCACCCTGCCCGACACACCAGCCTCGGTTTGGATGCCTCATCAAGTGAATGCTGTCAGATCATCGCCAGCTAAGTCACCAAATTCCTCCGCCACATGGCACAAAGTCTTCTTGAGCCTGAAGGATCTCCAGGACTTGTGCAATTGGTCCTGTAACTCCATCCAAGTGATGGCAGTGAACTGTCTACACTGTGCATGATTTTTGGACTCCTACATCAAGAACCAGCTCCGATGGTGTAGGGATACATTCCTCATGTATCTGAGGAACACCTTCTACACTGCCACCCAGCACACCAAAGCCATCACACTGGGCATTGATCCGCCCACTGAAGATCTCACCTGCCTGCTTGAACTACACGAGCTTGACCCTTGGCAATCACTGGCATCCTGAAACAGTTCATGCGGACCAGCCCGTGGCAGCACACATGAAAGTATTCATCACTACCATCACCATTAGATTTCATGCATAACTCATTACTAAATAACTTTACATGACTCATTATGCACCTACACACAACGCAAAATGCTTGCTCATATTGTCCTCCACATCACACTTGACATCAACCTTTGATACACCATTGGCCCAGCACCTTGTATTGCCTTGTATCTCACTCACCAGTGCATCCCTGCACCAAGGTCAGATGCCTTGTTCCAGCCACCAGTTGCACAGCCTCATCCCCTGTGGTTGCATGGGGCCTATGTATTCCAGGTTTCTCCCACCTGAGCTGCACAACTTGGCCCCCCTCCGGCCTCAACTCAGCTTCCACCCATATGCGTTCCCTGTAAGGCTCCTCATCAAGGGTACCATCATCCCTCAGGCATTTGACATACAGCAACTCATTGCTGACCACCCACATCCAATAGTCAATACCTGTGGAGGCACAAGTTAGCCACAACACACATCCTTGAATGAACACAAAGCACAAGCAGCACTCACCCAGCCTGAACATGAGGCTGGGATTTTGTAACGTTCAATTCCAATCGGCTGATCAGAATCCACAACAGAATTTTGGGGAATAACATTCTGTATTGGACTTGATTTTATACAGCAAGTCTGAGTCCGGTTGGATTCGATTGGCCAATAGTACAATCCAGTTGTTCCCGCCAAATCTTTCTTTTGCCCGTACGCCTTTAAGTTGTTCAATTATTGCCTGCTACGTCAGTTTATTTCCCACCACTTTTCCCCACCAAGTCACCAATTTGCTCAATTATTGCCTGCCATGTCAGTTTATTTCCTGCCACCTTTATGTCCTCTTGTTTCCCTAGACAAGTGGAAGAAAATTACTGATTGGATTTCACAAATAAAAGAGTGTCCAATCGGAGCTCCGATTGGACTGTCCATCTTGTCACTGATCTGATAAACCAATCAAAAAACTTTGTTCCATGCGATTCTATACAGTCATTGGGTCATACAAAGTCACTGATTCATAGTGCCAATTGACCAATCTAGCATATGGGGCTTACTCTGATCTAATCAGATCTATTGATTAGGCCTACAAAGTCCCAGCCTGACTGTTTATTCCCCCCGGTATAATCCAATCAAGGCAAGCAATTCAACCAGATCATAGTCCATGTAACCTGGAAAAATAGCAGCAAGCAAATCACCTTTGGGGTTACCATCATAATTTAAGGCACACTCTAGATGCGCAAACAACTCCACTAATGTCTCCCCAATCCCCCACCAGAGGACCTATGGATGACACACTGACAAGATCGGTGAGTTGTGCAAGCAGACCCCATCGCCACACACATCCATGACTCACCTCTTCCTCACACTCATCATTGGCCGCATACAACACCTCCACCTTGCACCTCTCAAACATATGCCTCAAGGTCAATCAAACAAGCACATTATCCAGCTGGTTCTCAGGAACCTCATGATCCTGCCAATTGAGCTCCTTATGTGCTAGCACAGGATGAACAAAGGTCAAGGCAGGGCTCCAATTTGGCACTCCGTTTGGTTCAAAGTTGACCTCAGCCAGCCTCTGGCTGACCCACACTTAGCAACCCGCCACCTCCAGAAGTACACACAGCACTTGCAGCTACACAGGCCAACCAAACACACTCATTTGCATGGCAAACACCACCAGAGGATGCATACGGTCATCATCATCTTCCTCCATGATTTCCCCTTATTATATGACCCCCTACTCACTAGTGGTCCTCACCCTATCACTCACAGTATGCTCCTATCTCACATAGGGGTCCTTTCTCATAACAAATCTACCCCTATGTCTACTCTTATGCACTCACATGAGGGATTGCACATAATGTCACCTCTCATGGTACCCTTACCATGGAGGATGATTTTCCTTTTTTTACACATGCGCCTATTTCCATGGGCTGTCTGTAAGATACCGTCATCACATTGCACTGTGTGTTGCTAAAGTACAATACATGCCATGCCCCACAGAACACCAACACACCACCTATTCCATACCAAGATTCTAAGAGCATATGGGTAGCTGCAATGAGCTGAAGCCAAGCATCATAGTATGCAAGGGGGCACACAGTAGCCTAGTAGTTGCCCTACACCCATTATTGTAGGGATTTAGTTACACTTCACCACATCAACCTGTGTCAATCTTCCCCCAAAATAGTAGCTTGTACGTACTCTCACATCTAGCAGACAGCTGCATGAGCCTAAGAACAAGGCACCACGTGGTTATTCTGCCCACAGAATATCCTTGATAGACAAGGGCCAGCTTTCTAGGCAGTTGCTCGTGTGTCTCTGCATATGGCACATCGCCCTATCTGTATCCAGCACGGACAATGCCCAGGCCTCACAGGATTTCTTACGTGACATATAAAGGATCCCTGAACATCACCAATACTATGTCTGTGCAGTCAAGAGCTGCCAATGTCTGTACCAGGTCAGTGCAAAATATGGTCAACACATACATTGCCCAACACTCTCAAATGATCAAAGATCCTCACATCTTCCAATTATCCAATTGCATTGCCAAAATGCGGCAATGGAATACCTGCCTTCTACAGGCAAGCCTTCATAAAAGTTTTCCCACCCACCATCCCCTCACTGCTAGCTGCAATGAGCTGAAGCCAAGCATCATAGTCTTTGAGGGGGCACACAATAGCCTAGTAGTTTCTCTAAGCCCATTATTTTAGGGATTTAGTTATACTTCACTGAGTCAACCTGTATCACTTTTCCCCTAAAATAGTAGCTCATACATAATCTCAAATCTAGCAGACAGCCGCATGAAGCCTAGGACGAAGGCACCACATGGTTATTCTGCCTGCAGAATACAGCTGGTGCTAAGAACTGTTAGAAGGTCTGCCTTTTTATATTTGCATCCAAGATATGAGCTACTTGCTGTATTGTATCTTGCATACTTGCAGGTGCATGTACCAAGCTGTTGTTTACAGCCTGGGCCTTTTCCATTTTTGACTTGGTCAGACTCTTGATGCCTCTCATTGGCAAAATGATCTCATCAATAGTTATCTCTGTTGTTCAAAAATCTAGAACAAATCCTAACTCATTCATGGTGTTACAACCAAGAATGAGGTCATACACTGGCTTAGTTATTTTTTATCATATTGCACAATGTCTGGGATACCAGATACTCCTTGCTGTTTGAGTGATCAAAAAATCTTATGATGACTTTGCTCCTTCCTTTTGTGAAGAAGTTCTCATTTGAAGTGTGCCAAGAAGTTGGTACCTGTCTAGCCAAGTAGGGAGTAGGGAAAATGCATGGATGTTCCTTTTTCATGGAATATCAAGTCACCATCAGACCCACTATCCAGTAGGATCTTGATGGCATTGTTGCTTGGGTAACTTCCAGCAGAGTGTTCATGCCTCTGTGGAAACTGATTTTCTGTTGCTACAGGGTACCTTGCTTTGGCAGCTACAGCAGTGACCCTTCCTTCTTTTTGACTTGTGAAGGAAAGGAGAAAGCTATTGAGAAAGGCACCTGACAGTTTGGGGTCCAACAGTTCAGCTACTGTCTTGCTCTGTGAATCATTTCAATTTTTGCTGCATTATTTTCTTGTTCCTGCTCTAACATGGTATCATATTAATATTGAATGTTTCATTTTTCTTTCAAAACTTTTAAATCTCTTCTGCTTCTAATATTTAAATTAATGTCCTTATTTATCTCTGAATTAATTTTTGAATTAGCACAAGTGGTAGTTTTAATCAGACTGGGGTAAGCATCACTTTCTTTCTTATTACTCTTATTTTTCTTTTTTCTTAATACATATCCCCCAGCACTACTGTACCCAACTCTTCAGGACAAGTCTGAGTCTTTGCTGTCACTTTCATGATGATGCTTCCATTTCTTCTGCACATGCTTGAGCTGCTTGTTAGACTTCTTGGGCTTGTCAATTTTCATGAAAAGTTGCAAGTAGGTACTATCGCTATGATGAAAAGCCTCAAAACCAGGCATTGGTACATGTGCCTTCCTTCCAGAAAAACCCTTCTTCGGAGTACCATCCTTCTCATACTTGCATCACTCTTGGGTATTCTGGGTTGTGTGCACACCACCATGCTTTTTGCATGGTGCACAATGCTTTGCCTTAGTAGGGTGCATTTTGAATTTTTTTTCCTTAAACAATACCATCTTCCTCTTGGTGGAGTCACCAGACTATGTAGAAGTCTTGTGCCCTTCACAATCAGTCAGAAAGGTCTTTTTGATGGAATCTAAGGATTATAGTAGCTTCTACATGCTCTGTGGCACTGATGCACCACTGAGTTCATACTGGTCCTACCAGTTCCCTGGGACCATTCAGAGAATGTGACTTGCAAGGTCTACATCATTGAATGGTTTTGCCACAGTGCTGAGCATTGTGGCATGATTGGAGTAGTACAAACAAGACAATAGATCCAAGTAGCCATTCAGCTGTTGAATATGGTTGATGAATTGTCATACTGGGACTTTGCTGGGCTTCTTCAACCCATTACAGTCTCAGCTGTGTCATTGCAGAATACGGTCAGCAGATGGAAGTTGATGCAGTCCATGAATGACTCCCAAGTCTGCTCATGCTTCTCAAGATGTTCTTCCTCATAAAGATCTGTCCAGGGTGCACAGGCAATCTGTTCACTCATGATTGTTTCCAGGTGTGCCTTGCTTCCTCTGTTAGTAGGTTTGAGTAGAGGCTTAACACCTGGTTGATAAAGGGCATAACTGCCTCACTTGATTTTGTGGCAGCCTCTGAAGCCTTCTCCACTGCCTTTGTCTCAGGCAGAATCTCTACCAATCTTTTATATTCCCAAGGTGTTTTTCACCTTGTGGAGTTCCTTATTGTACTCCTTCTCTTCCATGCAGACTTTATCATATGCCACATCTAGGCCCTTCTGACTAACAGCACCCAGCACTGCTTGGACATGCATTAGGAACTGCTTGGGAGTTTTGTGTGACTATTCAGACACCCTCAATTCTACCTTACCAGGTACTGCAAGACTCATAGTGTTGGCAATATTATCAATGGCCAATGACTCTGGAACTACATCCCTCTTGGGTATGTACAGAATAGGGGGATTACTCTGTCCTGGATTCCTTTTGCACTCTTGGCTATTAAGTCTCTCAGGGACTGCTTTAGTGGTGCCCATTCTCTTTAATATGTTGCTGAGGCATGTACCAATGAACAGAGCTTTAAAGAAGCTCTTGGGTGTACTGATTATGGGTGCCTGTTGCTTTGACATAGGCCAAGTATGTATGGCCAAGAGTAGCTTATATTTTGAGTACTTCTATTTACTTAAAATATAATTGAATACTTTCCTTTTGTCACAAAGGAGAAGTACACTAGATATTTTGGATCTTGAAGGTTCAAAGATAAAGATCCAAAAATACCCCACATGATGTACCAGTGACATATAGAATCCACAAACCAGCTCATGGAGGAGCACTACAACATGATGGTGCTACATACAAAATTTAGTATTTTGCAGCAGCATTATTTTCATACAGTAGAAGTATAGCTCATAATTTCTATTTTCGAATTTCAACTTCAAAATACTTACTAGTTATAGAGGCTTATGATACTATTAATTGATAGCCTGACTACACTGCAAACGAAGTGTTAGTAATAATATTGTTCATGTTAGTTAATTTGTAAGTACCTCATTTTCACTTACAAAATAGCTAACAGTGACTTCACCTGCCCGTTGAACAGGTGGAGTCATCAACTTTTCTCATTTCTTACTAACAGTTAATATGATTGGATGATTAGTTATTTCACTTTTTAGCTGCTTACAGTTTTACTAACATGAGCATCTAAAATATGATTTTCCCCAAAAGTTATCAGCTTTAGAGCCAAGGACATACTGGGTGGCTTCCAAAACTTAAGTTTTGGAAGCCACCCAGAATTGCATCAATCATTTGATGGTGTCTCTATGTTGCCCCCTGCCTAATGCAGCAACTGATGACCACTCTGCGGGAGGTCAAAGTACACTACAATACACAAAAATGAAACAATGAGCAAATCTGAATGGTGTGAGACAACGGGATAGCTAACAACAACAAACTATTTAATTCGTACAAACAATGGATGGACGGCATTTCTATTCTATTGATATTGTTGCTTTTAAAGCGTAGATAACAACGGACTCGTACTAGTTAATTAGTAAATTGACCAATGTTTTCAATAATGGGGGTGGGGGCAGGTTGGTCGTTTGTGACATGCTGAATGCATTCTTTTAATCACTGTTCCGAAGATGAAATGAGTACAGAGGAGTTCACCATATTTGTCGATTGTTCAATGCACAATAAGAAAGCGTAGTTCCAGATTTGAAAGCATAGATCCCGATTTGTTAGACATCTTGTTGCCATTGTCCTCCCTCGTTTCAATGAATTATTTTAAATCATCCACAATACTCTTGAATTCAACAAATAGATTGAAAGGATTCTACTCTAACGGAAAAATTCTGCATATCTAGATTTGATGACCAATCCACCCTCTTGCTGATTGTGAAATGTATCTTTCCAACAATAATAGTTGATTGTTGAGGAATTATGATTTTGACATTGAACAGTCGGCAATGAGGTTTCAACAATGATTCATTGATGAGGCAGATTTGTTTAATTACCATCAACAAAAGAGCTGTAACGGTTTGTTGCTTTTTGTGGTTTTGATGAAGCTTGTTGCTTAGCAGAAGACAATTCATCAACAAAAACAAACACTTTGTCAATGAGGAAGACAAACAGCTTGTGAATAAAGAGGGTAGCATTGAAGGGTCAAGTAATTTACTCAGTTGGGTCACAGCAAACAGAGACAATTTGTCCATTAGAATGTCAGTTGACAATACATCATTGGAGATAGTTTCAACATCGATGACGATGTTTATGTATCATCAAAGTGCCTTTCATTTGTTGACGAACAAGAAAAAAGCATGCAGCAGACCCAATCGCAGGAGAAGTGATTGCAGGAGAAGCAATCACTGGAGAAGCAATTGCAGGGGTCATGATCGCAGGAGGAGAGCAATCACAGGAGTAGAGATCTCAGGAGGAGAGATAGTAGGAGGGTAGCAATCGCAGGAGGAGCAATCACCCAAGGAGCAATCACAGGAGGAGAGATTGCAGAGGGGAGCGATTACAGGAGACACAATCACAGGAGATGCGATCACAGGAGACACAATTGCAGGAGGAGAAATTGTAGGAGGGGAGCAATCACAGGAGGAGAGATTGCAGGAGGAGAGAGCAGGAGGGTAGTGATCGCAGGAGGAGCAATTGCAGGAAGCAAGTGATTGCAGGAAGAGCAATCCCTTCCAACATAATATAATAATGAAATATACTAATATTTAATTGCTTAAAAAATCTAGGTTATAAGTTTAGTGTTAAAAGTAATGTGTGGCTGGATTTTGAGCTCATAACCGAATTCATTGTAAGCAAATAGGCAGAGGATGCTATGGACCTCATGTCCCCAATATGCCTTTCCTCTGTTGAGAATCGTCTTTTCCAATCACCAAAACACCAATTTTGAAAAGGAAAGTTGACCAGCAAAAAAGCAAATCTCGTTTCATCAGAACAGTCAACATCTATGAAAGTTGAGGCACCACAACCAGTGCGACTAGCAATCCCAGTTGAATACTGAGCAACCAACACAAATCACAATTAGTGTTTCCAACTGTTCATCATCCACAATATAATCAAGGACAGACAAAGGGGATGCTCCTTTCGACTAGTGGGGCTAAAGAGAAAACATTTTTGGGGTTAAACTATAAAATTGGCACATGATGGATGTAAATTTATATCATCAAACCCTAACCCTGATGCTAACACTAATGATACTCTACCATACTTTACCAAACCATACTATATCATACTACACAGTATCATACCATACTTTATCATACAGCATAGCAGCACAATAGTGAGGGGCGACATGATGCAGATTTCCTTGTGCCCGCTTTTTCATCATGAAAACGCTGCACCCATTTTTTCATTGCACAAATATCATTATAATTTGACCTGCACCACCACATGATGAGATTTCTGGTTTTTCCCGACAATCAACAACTTGTATCTCAGCAAGTTTGTGGACGTTGAAGCTGTAACATGGCAAATTGTCTGCTCCTAACTTGTGACAATGCAGCATGTAAGAAGAGAGCAAAAAAGGGGGGTTGGTTGGTGCGTGCAGTGAGTATCGTGATTTATTTAGTTAGTCAACTATTTAATTGGATCTTGCTTCCTCTGACCTGCCATATTCTGCCACCCCTGGCCTTCATGAATTACAAAACCCATGCCCCATGCTGCACACTCCCGCGGCATAAATCTAACCACCCCAAAAAGGAGCAGGTCGATGGACCACTCCAGTGGTGAGTTTTGCAATTTTTTATCTGGTCAACTATCTAGTTGAAACTTGCCGCCC
>JALLPD010001014.1:0-13927 GCA_036940065.1 Cyclotella cf. meneghiniana
CATAAAATTAGATAATGGTTTTGACAATGACTATCATGTTGATTAGTCGCTCTTCCGTAATCCGCAGGCCTAGGCTGCACACCGGATTCTATCTTGTTGTGGTGGGAAATGACTAGCGCTCGCTCCAAACCATTGGGGCAAGTGTGGCACTTCTGCCATTGGACAAACATATCCTTCCAATGTTCCTCATGGAAGTCTGCCAATTTGTCCTTCGTGGACACACCAAAGTAGACTGCTATGGTGTTGGCGCTGGATTTGGGAAGACTGCAGAAGCTGACAAGCATCCTTGCCATCTCTTTGCTCTTCACAGTCTTTGGGGTATAGTCCTTCCCAGTCTGACCATCCATGGGGTCTTCCTCCCCGTTATCCTTGGGGTCCTCATCCTCATTGTCATCATCGGCGTCCTCGTTGTTCATCTCAAAATCATCACTGGCCCCTTGTCCGGCTGCGCTGCCTCCTCCGAGCGGTGTTCTTGCAACCCTCCCGCCTTCGGGCGGTGTGTTTTGTTGATGTGGATCTACCTCATCCTCCATCTCATCACGTACATCCTCGTCTCATACATTACGGCTGTCTGTTGTGCAGGTTGGCTCCTGTGGGTCCAGGTGGTTTCACTGGACCATCAGCGTTATCTTGGACACAATCGGTGTTAAGGGCCATCGTGTCGATCTTTCAGGTCAGGCGTCTTATCGTATGTTGTCGTCTTTCCCTCGCAAACTTCATCTTGCTGGTGGATGTATTGATAATGAGTGTGACATACATAGGTATCCTTCCTGTGCCCTCACCAATTGGGTTCACATCCTGAGATGTGCAAAGTGACAATCAGCCAAATCAGAGCCAAGACGTACCTACGAATGCAGAGGTCCAATAGCTAACTAACTAATTGGAATTGATTGACCAAAAAACCATGAAATTATGTTATATAATCAAACCTAACAAACAAGGCACGATTTTGCTAAAAAGCACAGTATTGACAGAATGCAATGCTGCGCTCTGAAGGAAAATTGTGCTGCCACCACGTCAATAATTTCTGACAGATCAGACAGGATACCACAATGAGTGGATGTCCATCGGCGGTTGGACAAGTATACCAGTTCCCAAATGACAGGATGGCCAGACCAAAGACAGCTGGCAAGAGAATGTCAGAAAGCAGAACAAGGTTGATCACGTATCATGCAGTTGCAAAAAAAATGCACGAAACAGAAATGAAAAGAACCAGAGAGAAATAAAGAACCAAAGTAGCAGTGATCTCCTCTTCAGAAGATGAAAGGGAACCCTTTTTGGAGCAGCCAAAGTTATGCTCAACGCTGGAGAACCAGCGGCCAAGTCCCCTCCAGCTTCGGCCGTTGAGGGTGGGACTTTGCGGATGCTGTCGGCACCTGTATACAAATCTAAGATAGCGCACGTATCTTCCACGCTCAGTGCTGTGGCATTGCCCATCGCAGCCATCAACACACCTCAAACTTATCCACCAGACCCCTGGAAATGGCTTTGGCATATTCCAGGGCAGCGGCAAAGTTTTGACCACTCAACGCCAGCCTTTGGGCGGTGGAGACAACAGCAAAAGGACTCGTGGGTCTGATAAAACTGATTTGTTTTGGCAGAAGCTGCGGCAAGGCATAGGAGAGCCGACATGGTTAGAAAGTGTGCAGCTAGTAAAAAGCAGCAATGGCCAGTAGCCCCACTGTGCAACTTCGGTTAAACAGGTGGTATTTTTAGAAATATGATGAACTACTCGTCTTTGCAACTCATAATCAATCGTGCGCAACCTACGTAGGACTTATATTCTGCACGTAAACACAAACTCTGACATGCTCTCTATGATAATATGTGAGCATGTCAGCAGTTCTGACATCTGCTCGGTATCTTCTTTATCTACAAATAATATCCCTTGCAAGTCTTCTTCCTCTCTTGCAGGGTTATCAAAGGAAGGAGATGAGAAGAAAGAGGAAGAAAGTTATGTTTTGTTCCACCTGTCATTTTAAGACAGTTGAATACAAAGGGAATGGTCGAAATTGGCACATTGGTCATAAAAGTTAATAACTCAAATTCTTAATACCAATTATCTCTAATTACGCGGTCGGATGTTGATCGAATTTGTGATACTTCTCTAGGTATTCCATGAGATCGCCACAAGGTCTCGAGGGCTTGATATCTCTCCTCAGAAAAGAACAGCGGTCGACCTCTACGAAGACCGAGATCTTCCTCCCCGTGCTCATCAACATATAGACTTGGAGAGTATGCCGATTTGTTGTTGTGCATCAAAAGAACTGTGCACTTCTGCACAAGGAAGAAAATCCCGATACCAGATCCAACTTTCCTTGCGTGCAGAGTACAAGTTCCGGGGGGTCGATAGTCCTGTATAACAGTTAAAGTAAGTAACGGAAACCATTCAAACATATTTTGATATAATCTACATAGAGCTCACTTTTT
Organism: Cyclotella cf. meneghiniana; assembly: GCA_036940065.1. Classification (NCBI taxonomy): domain Eukaryota; phylum Bacillariophyta; class Thalassiosirophyceae; order Thalassiosirales; family Thalassiosiraceae; genus Cyclotella; species Cyclotella cf. meneghiniana. Next base: position 2,431 of record JALLPD010001014.1, read on the forward strand.
TCATTCTTCTTGTTGCTCCAGACCTCATTACCGTACCTGTAAGAAGGCAGATAGCAGTTTCAAATCCACTATCATCCGCTGAGTCATCCGGTCGACCCTCGCGAGCCTTGACTCGGTTAACTATGCCATGTAACTCCACAAATGACTGGGGAAGTTTCACTAAGCAGTTCATCGGTGAAGCTAAAAATTGAATGGCAAGCATTAAAACATTAAAAGTTATTTTCACGTCAAAATCACGATCTCTTTGTTGGCCGTAACACTGCACGTAGCTCACCTGGTATATGAATCATCCCTAAATGACTCAGGTCCCTCATCAAGCTATTTGCTATTTTATACTCAAACATGTCACCTTTTGCACCTCTCGGACCTGGACCTATAGGTTGTGAACCTGAAATGCTTGATTGATAGGGAATGATAGCCGCTCGAGAGACATATGCAAATGCACTGTCATCTGGCCCGGATATCCTGCTGCCATCTGGTTCTTTCAAGGCTGCATTTGTGTCTGAGGCATCATCATCGATATCTAATTCCATGTCTGGTAACGACGCAGCAATGCCAAAACTGTCGCGACGGGGTAAGCTGAAATCAAAATCACCATCAAGATTTATATCCATGTCATCGACATGTTCAAGATCTTCTTCAGATACCGCTACATCCTCCTCAACAACGTCCATTCCCTCATCTTCGTCTGAGTCATCGGAAGACATTCCATCATCACTGCCGACATCGTCAATTTGCTCGTAATGATCATATTCCTGAATTGGAAATCGCTGCGCTTCCTCTACTGCTCCAGGTGATGACTCAACATGAAGATTATGAAGTGAAGACAAATCTCTCTTTTTATGCCCTACAGTTGTACCATTTGCACTTGGAGAAGCTTTGACAGAAGATGAAGTATTATGGGTAGATACCCAAGAATTCGAGCCCGCATCGAAAACTAAGCCACTGCCTCTCGTACCATGATAGGATTCAAAAGCAACAAAACTCTTCAGCCATTTATCAACCAAGGCATTCCAAGATGACTGAGAAGACGTGGTTTTCATAATATCTGATGGAAGAGGTGCACCGAAACATTCAAGAAGGCTCCATCCATCTTCCGAAGCCATGATGTCGGGATTTTCGAGCACGTTGAATGCAAACTTGTCATCAGCTGTATCTTCGATCAATCCATCAATGCAGACACGACGCTTTCGCTGACGAATTAAACTAGTCGATGCTCGGAGCAGCAATATAAGGGAACGACCAAACGGAAGAATAGCGTTGCCTACACTTTGAAGAAGGGATGAATCGTCAAGGCGATGATCCCCCATAAATTTTGGTAGACACTTCTTGCAATGTGACAAAATATGATTGATTGCATTGGCTTCTTTTTCCTTTTTCGCATCGTCCCAACAGTCCTCGTCATCGTCAAAGTCATCGATTTTATCTTCATCCCTTTTCGTAGAAAATAATCCATCTGGTACTGCAAGAACTTGAATCAACCTTGCGGTAAGTAACAACTTTGACGACTGGATTAAATCAGTAAAGCTAACACAAGGATCTGATGTGAAATTTGAAAGAAGTGAAGAGAACAAACCACCAGCGAATGTATTTAGATCCCACGCAAGCAGTGGCACATACAGAAATGCACTGGCTACTGCGGGTCGGAAGGGAATTTGTGCTTCATTATCTTTGATTCCGCACTCCAACTCGAAGGGGTTCAATGTTCCCCAGTTGTGATCCAATTCAACTGCGAGATTTTTCTCCGCGCGATATACCGAAAGTGGTTTCGGTGGAACATACGGAGTTGTGTTGCCAGTATTGTTTTGGTCAAAGCTGCGTGATGCAATTATAGTGTCTTCGCTGGCAATTTTTCCAACGTCATCAACTTTCACTCCAGGAGAGGTATCTAACTCAATTCTATTGCTTCGCGTCTTTTCAGGCGGGAGGGATCCGGTTATGGCCCACATGGAAGCTGCAACTGCTCTTGCTTCAAGCCTCGCTGCCAGGGTATCACCTTTAGAGACATGACAGATCATAGAGGTAATTAGGGGTGTCACGAGTTGCCACTGCCTGTCTATAACACCGTTGGAGGAGTGAAGAGTCCAATTGTTTCCCTCTAAGATATCACAAATTAGACTTCCAACTACAGTCATCACTTCCTCCTGGGGCTCTGATTTTTCGTTCCCTAATTGTCTCCCAAGCTTTATCGCCACCACATCAGCTAAACTGGATGTTGCAGACAGAGTTCTTCTCAGCTCAAGCAACATGGGATGTGAATCACGATTCTTCGTTGTAAAGTTTGTCCATGGATCAACCGAGCCAAACGTGACTTCTCCGAAGACTATCTGCTGGACACCCCTTCCAGACGCTTCCGCCGCTGCTGCGCTGTGACCTACTGCAGCCCACGAGATAAGTTGCTGTCGCAGAAGACGGAGGCAGCTACCGATTTTTGGGGTTCCTTGCAACATGTTATCGCCGAGATCGTCGTCTTCAAAGTTCCAGCGCCGCAAAGCTGGATGCCAAGATTTCCGTTGCTTGGAACTGTCGGTGGACAACTGCATCGCCTGCAGAAGATTAGATCCAAACTGGTGAGTTGCGCCAATATTTTTCGAAGACGCCTCGGAGATGGTAAGAGAAAATTTCCGAGTCAGTATAGCTCGTATGAGAGAAGTGTCGGCAGGCGCTGAAGATGACAGATCGTTCTTCACGATTACGAACCCTTCTTTCACTTCACTCAAAGAGGTGGGAGCTTGAGGAAATGACGAGGGTACACGTACATCAACACAATTGTCCTCGGGAATGACGATGTTTGAGAGCTGCTTGCAAAGGGGACACAAAAACTCGCCATCATCAAGATTTGCCGAGAAGCGGCCGTCGTAAGGCTGATTTCCTAGTGCACGTTGGTGAAGAGATAGACAGTGTTGCTCTGCACACCGCAGATGAGCAGCATGTCCACATTGACGGATGACTGGGCGCGTGGGGCCCCATCGGGTGTTTGAGTAACAAAGAGATGATAAAGGGCTCAAAATGATGTATCCTTCCCGTGATTGCATTGATGCCCAACCCTGAACGCATTCTCCCAAATCGTTTTGAGGTGCTAAACTCTTGACGAAAACTCTGCGCGACTGCAAGTTGAGATGAGCGGAAGTTTTCGATTGCAATACCTCAACAATACCACCCTGTGGTATGCAAGCGACTGGAGCAGAGTCCATTGACTGGGTTGAACAAAGCTGGCGGAAGTTAAGCTTAGCATTTGAAGCATTCGAATGAGAAGTATAAAAATACGTTCAATTAGTCACCTACCTGGCAACCTTTATCACCAACTACTCTATACACATTGCTCAAATTACGTTCTTTTGAATTCGCAGCATTGGCATAAAGTGCTTTGGATTCCAATTGCAGCACACGAGAGCGTTGTACATGCCCGAGATAGCCCATTGGCCCATTATCCCCGTCCGTATCATCACATCTGCAGATAATACATAGATTTTCATCATCATCCATGAGCTGCTTTTCGGATTCATCTGTGAACTGGGACGAAATACTTGCAGCGAGAGAAGCCTGCTGTTTCTTTCTTTTTTTCAAGACACGCGCCTGCGCATCTTTCCTAGCTGCGATGGACAATGCTCGTGAATGAACTAAGTTGGTGATATTATCGATGAAACAGTTGATGCGGATGCTGGTGTTTCGCGAGTGGGTGGAATGCAAGCGCTCTGTATGAGTCGATTCGGTTATTCCAGTAATGTTTCGTTCACGCGCGTTTAGGGATATGTCGTCAGTAGTTGCCGAGTGTTCTTCCAGTGGCCATAGATCTGGCAGATTGCCCAACATTCTTCTTATTTTCTCTCGTATTTCATCAAGGACTTTCAATGGAAACAGATTGGATTTGATACGTATACCATACGTTGCACTTTCTCGTGCCATACATACAGTTTCTGCCCCATCGGCAAGTGCGCCGACAAAACGAAGAAGCCACTTTAAACCGTCAGCAGAAAGTGCCCTCGAGCCACCATGATCGTCGTTAGCGGCCTTTTGTCCGCTATTGTTGCTACTAACGTTGCCTCTGTGCTCGAACAAAGCAATGCATAACCCGAGAACAGAGCCTCTATTCTCGCCACTTCCTTCTGACGGCAGCGGTCCGTCTGGGGCACATAGCAAAGCCCACACATTGACTAAGCTATTCGGCACGTGGACCAATTGACTAAGATAAGAGTTCACGTCAATACTGGATGATAGGCTCTTTTGCTCGGGATCAAGAAATGACAACTGCCTGTGCAAGTTGCTGCACTCCTCGAGGGTGTGTGCCTGCAGCGTTAAAAGCTGCAGTGCTTCAAGAAAGGACTTGGGTGATGTTGCGACAGTCGCGGTAGATAAAGAAGAACCACCAGGGGCCGCATTAGTAAATGAGCTAATATTTGACACTTCAGATGTTTTTCTTTCAAATGACTTTCGGTCCATTTTCGTAGCTTCCAATGAATTTAGGGGAACATCATCATCTTCATTGCCATCGACATTGGCAACGTCAACTGGCTTCGGTTCAGAGGGCGGGAGCCAACTGCCATTGAAAAGAGCATACATGAGGTATCGTCGGATGGCAGAATACATAGAGGGCAAGTGAAGCATTAAACGTGAAGGCAAAAATCGAGGATGCCCCTTCGGAGGCACAGCGACAAGAGGAAGGACCATGTCTGTATTGTTGCCCTTCGACATTGCAGATAATTTCTGCTTTCTCAAAAGTGCAATGCTGTCCATGGCATGCTGGTGATCAGTTTTTCTCAGGTGATAAAAAGAAGGATCGTACTCGTTGCNGTGCAATGCTGTCCATGGCATGCTGGTGATCAGTTTTTCTCAGGTGATAAAAAGAAGGATCGTACTCGTTGCTTCCCTCGGGTTTAAGCTCAAAAGTGGGTGGACCCGTTGCACGAGCACCTTGACTTCTTTGCTGGCCGATACTGTGAAGAACTTCAGTAAACACAGCACGGAATGATGATGCCGTCCCAACAGCCCCGCCATCGCGTTCGTCTCGGCGTGATATTGCTGCTAATGCAGCTTCCATGGCTTCACTGTATGATTTCGGTTCGACTGCAAGTGCATGCAATAATTCACGTCTCAAATTTTGTCGCAATGCTGAGTCGTCTTGGAGAGAACATGGTGGTGGCGGTGGCAGGTCGGAAACAAGCATGCAGAGAGTTGTGAAGAATGACTCGGCTAGTAACTCCGCATGTTCCGATTCTTGTAATCGCGGAGGCTTCGCCCATCCCATTCTTCCAAAGATATTGCGACGATCAGGATCGCATAGGTAACCATCTAGAGAAAAGCGGTTGATCAGCAAGGAAAACACTCTCCTGGCACCTAACCCGATATTGAAGCCAGCTGCTGATAGCTGCACCATCGTCAAATCGAGATCCCTCAAGGATCGGCAAAGAGGAACACTTGAAAAATTTAATGCTATACCAGCTGTTGAACTTCCATTCTTTGCCCACATGTGGTGTTCGATTTGCTGTGAAGCGGCAATACATCGTAGCGGGTGGTCACACAAGCTGTGCACCACTTTTGTTGACGCAAGAACCGTCGATATCAGGCGAGATCTCGAACGACGGGATTGTGCCTCTTGCGTCGAGCAATCGGGCCCTGTCGACCACACCACCCTTAAGTTGGAAGAACGATGAGTGGGTTTTACAAGTGCGCTAAGGCTGTCCTGCTTCAAAATTACTCCATCCAAAGACGGAGACGAATCTGGGGTTGCGAAATCATCTTCGTCGTCGAGAAGTGGGAGACGCCACCAAGAATCTACGTTCTGCTCACGATACTGAGATGGTACAATCGCGGAGCAAAAACACCGAATGCTTCTGGCCAGTGCACGATGGAGGGGCAGATGAAAAGAAAGGCAATCTCCGGCGAGTGGCGAGTTAGGAACTTTGAGCCAATCTCCCATGAGGGGACCATGACTTGAACTGCCGTGTTCCTTTGCAATAGTGCTCAACTTTAGTCGTTCATGCAACAGTGCTGCTTCCAGTAGCGCTAATTTAGCTTCGGGTAAGTTTTTTACCCCACTCTCACAGGCCACATCACAGGACTGAGCTACAGCAACTCCAGTGGCGGCAGAAATTTGATTAACGGATGTCTCATCCAGTTGGGTTATCGATACGTGGAGGGTCGATCGTTGCAAAGCTTCCAATTCACGGATGTCGGTTGAGGAGCGATTTTGTCCTGTTTCCAACATCCCCTCACGATAGAGCCACATCTTAATTTCACGAAAGAATGCTCCGAACAAGTTCCCCATGGCTTCTTTGTTTATACTTCTCGGGCTTGACGACAAATGAGGAGCAGACAGGTCTTCATCACTGGAACATACATTTGCAAATAGACTTTCTGACAAAGCATCACCGGTTCCAGAGAGATTTAAACTTAGACCATACGCACCCAGCCACCTTTCGTCCTCATACTCAACGTGACCACCTGAGATACGCCTTTTCTGTAAGTCTATGCCTTGACCAAGTCTTAACAAACGAGCCCACAACGATGGAAAATCAATAGGATTAGTGACGCTGTAGGTTGATAAGCTGTTAGGAACAGTGCCGGGGGATGAAAATGAGTGTGACGGTGTAATCATGTCACTGGCATTATCAGGACTCAAAGGAGGCGTGGTGTTAGCTCGGATGGAGGTGATAAGTTTAACAGTTGTACCTGGTGTCTCGAAAATGTACTCCAAGTCCCTTAACAAGTGCGGCAGTCGTTTATGTTTCATACATCTGGAGTCGATGAATTTATCGTCGGGGGCAGCGGGCAGTCTAGTGCTCAGAGGATGTTCAGAATCGTGCTGATACGACAGCAAAGCAACAGCCGCGTTCGCTGAAGAAGGTACACTTTCCTCTCTATTTCTTTCTTCGTTTAAATTGACAACAAACTTTGACACTTCTCTAGTAGCGCCCAAAATATTGGTGTGAATGCTTCGTACCACTGAGTATGCAATTGGAAGAGCGGAAATGTGCAAATATTCTTGTTCGTCGTCAAAGTCCTCGCGACAAAGAAGTGATCTTGTTGCATCTAAATTTCCCAACGCCTTCACTAAACTGCCCGTGGTAAAAAGCTGAACAGTAAAACCGAGCAATGTATCCGCCTCTGTTCCGATACCTGCACAAAACAGAGTGGAAGTGGGACGGTAAACCAACGCTCCCAACGAAGCTGCAAATCGCGATTTAAACCTCGCGTCCGTGAGGAGGCTCAAAAACAGACGCTGTAACGAGCTGCGCAAGTGCTTGGGAGAGTAAGGATCCAGTAGAAGCAGAAGCAAAACTGGAGACATGGGCGCAAGGTATGAGCTGCACGATATTAAACGTTTGGCATGGTCTTCCGAGGTCACTCCCATAGGTTCTCCATAACGGCAGCCAAGGCTTCCATTCTCGTCGACGTGGCCTGTTCCACTGATCAAATTCAACCCTGAGAGTTTGTGTGGGTACAATGATGAAGTTAACATTTCTGCCTCTCCGTGCTTCCTGAGGTCCGTATCTACAACAAACACCGTAGGCCGCAGACACACCCTATTATCATCGTTTGTGGTATCATTCATGACTGAATCGTTGGAGTTCGCAAGATGTCGCAGTAGAGGATGAGCAAAGCTCTTTTTGCCATCTGCAATGTGGGTGATCGGCAAAGTTCCCCAAAGAGCATGCGGGGATTTAAGCAGTCGAGAGTCAGGTAAACTGTATGGGATGTTGGCATAAAAGTCGGGATCCGCGCCTAGGTTGGAACCATATAGGAATCAACGTAAGTACCGTAAACAAAGAGAAAGAGTTGAACACACACCACGAGAATGGATCCACTCACCAGTATCGACAACAAACTTGTCAGCCCAACTAGACAATATTCCCTGTCGAAACAACACTCTACCCTCCTCCCTCGTCAAATAAGAACTTTCCAAATGTGGCTGGAAAACTTCCAACCTCTTCCTCCAAGCCGGAACTTGCTCCTGGTTCGCTTCCCACCAACTCTCACGAGTGCCACTCCAACATGGAATCATTCTCGCGCTAGACCAAACCGCAACACCTTTAGTGATCCCTCCTTGCTCATCATCGCCATCGGAACACAATACATCTTCCCCATCGGTCACGTCCACCAAAGCTTGTACCACCATTGCCGCCACGGCAGGATGCACAGAAACCAAACCAGTAAGCCATTCCAATAGCGCCTTGGCGCGCTCCTCTGTCTCGATTCGAGGAGTGCTCACCACAGAACAATGCATTTCGGCATTTTCACGAAGGCGAGCAAATCCAATGCCCGCTCCATCAAGGGTTTCGTACTCTCGTACCAAGACTTGGCCATCGGCATCGACTCGCCGCGTTAACTCCTGGGCGATGTCATTGCGGGAGANACTCTCGTACCAAGACTTGGCCATCGGCATCGACTCGCCGCGTTAACTCCTGGGCGATGTCATTGCGGGAGATGAGGGGAGAGATAGTTTCGCCTTCGGGATGACGATGAGTGGAAAAGCGATGGTCAGCCCAGGAGGGAGGGGAATCGCCACGGTATCGACGCTGCTGGCGCTCGGTTTCGTCGTTACTACCCGGGAGAGGACGTCTTTGACCGGTACCTAGCTGCTCTGGGCTCGCAGAAGAAGCTGTAGCATCCGGCATGAACGCGTTCTCCATCGAGGGCGTGGCGGCCGATGAGGCGGCATCGACATCAGACTTTCGCGTTGATTTCACCAACAACTCCTCCGACAAAGTCCCATACTCCACACCCTTCAAACCCTTTCCCCCAATCTTCCCGATGCTTCCCACTCCACCAATGGGTACTGCCTTAGGCTGCGGACTCGAATGATTCAACGCCATAATAACGTCCTCAAAAGTATGAACATCATCATTGTGCAATCGCAAATACAAATTATACTTCTTGGGCAATTCTAGGGTATAATTCTCATTTGATGCATCCAAAACATTTTCCGGCACGGTCCACAATAAAGACTTGTTGTGCCGTTCCTCCATCACCTTTTCCAACACAGCCGATCGGCGATAATACTCCTCATCCACGCTCACTCCATTCCAAATGCGGCATATCTCATCCGCTAGCGATAACCTCCATTGACTAACGTCGGCACCCTCGGCACTTCCCCGACACGCCATCTGAACGGCCTTGATAACAGCGCCGATCACCACCCCCAAGGCCGCGGCAAGACGCGGCGGCAACGCCGCAGGTTCGCGCATAGCATCGACCGCTCGGGGGGGCACACCGACCACATGACGAATGTGTTCCATCCTCCCCCACTTGGCCGCTCTCACGGCTTCGTAATCGTCATTGGTCCCCTCGGCACCCGCAGGAGAAGCCACGGCCACGGCACCCTCCGTTCCCGGTTGCGAGATAACGAAACAGAACTCTCCTCCCAGGACATCCAACGGACGATGCAAATCGCAACATCCCTCAACCCTCCACGCCTCTCTGTCCCCGCAATCGCAGCATCCTCCCGGAGTCGTCGTGTGAAAAAACACTTCGTGTCCTTCGTGATTGGAATTTCGAAAGCAGGCATCGCACAATACGCAGGTGGAGTCGGTCTGACAGGTGCGACAGTTCCATGCGATGTCGTTCCTGCGAAAGACGTATCCGCACGGTTGTCCCGTGGGAGTTCGTGAGGCTCGTGCGTACAATGATTTGGGATCAATTCCCCGTTGAAGTTGTTGTAGGGAAGAGAGTAGGTTGGAGAGGGAGGGTAGGGGGAGTTGGTGTGCCGATTCGGTGGGCCAGTCGGCGAGTTTGGTGGTTAGGAGTGGCGATGCGCTGTTGTTGTTGTTGTTGTTGTTGTTGGAAGTGTTGACAATGTTGGTGGGCTTGCGTCCCGTGGTGGCCTCCTCAACGGCCCAGGCGGCTACGGTGGCCTCTCGGAGGAGATGGGCGTCATTGGGTTGGACGGATGGAATATTGAGGGTGCAAAATTGATCTTCGGTGGCCAATGTGTCGTTTGCAATGTCCTCCGTGCGACCATCCATGTATTCCAAAATCATCTTTTCAACCCAATTTACGGCGGCAGAAGCGGGCACCGCAGTGAGAGGGTGGACAAGAGCGGCTTCGGCCAGAATGGCCAGAGAGGGAAGACGGTGTCCCATTTTGGCTGACTCTTTGCCAGAACGTTTGGCGTAATACAAGGCATACTTTCGTAATGCGACATCGGCACGCAAGGCCCTGTGAATTATGACCTCTGGCGAATTGGGGGTCGTTCTGCCCGTGTCGATGGAAAGGTTCTTCTTTCGCGGTTTGGCGCCGTCGCTGTTGTTGTTGTTGTTGTTGCAGTATTTCGATAAATGTACCAACGCAACCGTGTTGTTACTACTGTCGTCATCGACGTCGCCGTAATGCGAGGCAGGAGAGTACTCCAATCCACCGGGAACAAAATTTAAATACGCTGGAAGGGGGAAGGAGTTGTACTCGTTTGTGTTATGTTGGCTCATTGGCCGGCAATCGCCATTGTTGCCATTGCGTGCCGTCGTGGGCGATGACGAAGACGCCTCGTGAGACCGATTGGAAAAACTGTTGGATGGCATCATAGTAGAGGGGACCCGTGGAAAGGAAATTTGTTCTTCCGCCTTCTTAGTTAGTCTAGACAGATCTTCCTCCACACCTTCTGCTTCCAATTCATTCAATTCCGCCAATAGTTCGTCCTCGTCAGCCATGAAGGGATCAACCGGTTGGGCCAAGGCGTTGGAGATCTCTTCAGCCAGTTCCATTTCCTCCTTAATGTCATCCATCAAATCATCTACCCTTTCGATATTGGTTTGTTGGCGTATATCTGTCATGGCGTTTTTACCGATTTGCATTGCTTTTAATGTTTCAGCGTTTTGAGCGGCGGATTCGAGCTGGGAAGATGAGAAGTGAGTGGAGGTGAGTGCAGATGATTCAATGGATATTATATTTTTGAAGAAAGACTTAAATCAAACTGAAAATGAGATCATCGCTCCCCACATAAACCCCTAATCCCCATAACACCCGTTCGCATACAAAATCAACAAAATGCACATCAAAAGTCACGAGTTCAAGGACTACCCAAGACACTGGCCGATTGGAAGAGTAGAGACAGATCACGATGTGGCTTGAGGTTTGCTGTTTGCTTCGTTGGCCTGATTCGCACAGAAAATACTGTCTATGAAAGGTTTGAAGCTGTAGTTCTACATCTGGGGTGCTCGGTTTCGCGCTCGGTTTCGCCTGTCGTGCTCGAGCCTAGAAGGCGATTACAAATAAGATGTAAATTCTCACGCCACGCGCACTCAAATCCCGCCTCAAGTTGGAGATGCTTTTCGGGTAGGAGTATGTAGCGTGAACAGCAGTCAAAAAACATTGCCCTGCAATGCACAATAATTCTCATGCCTGCCAGACACAAGATGTCCCAGATACTCAAAATGACCCTGTGCAATCAATCTATGACCTCACACGATCAATCAATGACCCCACACGATCCAGCCACCACCACAATAACCCCGGTCCATTTTTTTTACGGTTACATCGCTCACCATAATTTTCAAAACCAAAA
>JALLPD010001015.1:0-13314 GCA_036940065.1 Cyclotella cf. meneghiniana
TTGTCAAGTACCCTGAAGGAGAGAAAATTAATTTCCTATGCTGTCAATGAGACATAGGTTGTGATACAGATAAACTCTTGGTTACACCCAAACATCAGCTAACAAATTGGAAAGATTATATGAATGATGGTGCTTTATTGCTTGAGTTCTTCAAGTGAAAGAATGAATACTTGTGAGAAATGTGTGATTTTTTGAGAGAAAGTTTTGGCATTCGCATCTCCTTACAAGCATAACGAGAATGTTATGTAGGCTATCATCACATCCAACTCCATTGCTCATACAAACTCAACTCCATTAATACTTTTTCCAGAGGGGGGCATATCAAATCCTGTGGACATCTCTCCCATGGAATCAAAAGCTGTGGGGTCATCAAACATTTTGTCATCTGTTGAGAATGAAATCACTAGAGCAAAAACCGCTGCTAACAATGGTGAGTTAAATGAGGAGTCTCACAAAAAAGGTGACAGCAATCTATTACAAGTCCCTATCCTAAAAACCAGTTAGTCATTCAGTATTAAGGGTAGCCTTTGTCAAGGAGTCAAGCCAAAAGATGTGTGTGGTATTAGGAGTTGTTCTAATGATTTTCATCACTTATGTCAAACCGAATGGGAATTTTTCCAAAGTCATATGAAATGCCCTAAAGGTGACCTGGCAGAAAGCCCGCATGCTTCAGATGGAAAGAAGTGAAGCATCCACCATCGCCATCATCACAAGTTGGTTATCCAAACAATACATTCATCCACTGAAGTGGTGGGCAAAGTCAATCTCTTATTGACATCTTCTCAAGCTTCAAAGTTTGTAGAGCCAGATTCCATAGTACATACTGACTCATCCAACCTGTTGTCCAAAGCTGATAGTGAGATTGACTTGGGGCTCTCATCAGTTATGAAAAATCGTTTATTTTATCCATTCTCGCAAGCCCCAGATGATGTCAGACAAAAAAGATATAAAACAACAAATTTGCCCTTGGTAGCAAACAAATACGTCAAAATCATGGACACACGTCAAAATCATGGACACTCTAATCCAGAGCAACTTGAGTAATCAAAAAACTCATTAAAGCAAACTGAAGAAATGTTGGTTTTGCAGGATGGATCAATGCAACGGAATGATCACAAGGCAAAAATATGAGGCGAACTCAAATTTCATCAACGCAGGGAGAAACTCAGGACAAACTAATTCGATAGATAAAATCTCAGGTGAGATCTAGAATTTGAACTCCACTCCAGCAGTAACATGCAATATGTTAAATCTCTAGAACTTATCATGATATGAACAATCTAGTATCATCGCATGCACATTCCCACTCTTCAGAAACAGAATGTCACCTTGAATTTGTCGTTCTACTTTAGGCATCCTTCCAAGTGGACTCTAATTGGTCTTCTTTACCCTGTGACGTTCACTGTTGTGCATCCATTTGGTAATAACCTTATCAGAAGGCAGAAACAACATATTCAACCATATATCTTCCATATCCTTCTTCCCACTGGAAAGTTGTCTGAAGAATAGTCCGCCCCCAGAAATGATGTTTTGTTGAATATTCTAATTCATGTTGCATTCAAAGTAAAAATAGTAAGAAGAGAAAAAGGATATCAAGTGTCGAAGATCCTCACAAATTAACTCACGTTAAGTTCGTTTTGGGGCAACTGACGCAACTGTTTCTTCAACTCATCTAGCCTACTATTCACAAAGGCATTCCCAGGCCATAAATCATCACTCGAATGCCGTAATGCTCTTGGCTTGGTTCAATTTGTGAGAACATCTTCTTTTTTAGGGAGAAAGACAAGAAGCATCTTGTCTCGATTATTATCCCTAAACCATCTGTTTCTTCTCATGGAGTCGATCCAAGTTTTGATGACGTCCAAATCTGCGATAACATCTTCACACAAAACCTTCCATTTAATCCAATTTCGCTTGGAATTGATGATGGGCATGAGAAATTTCAAACCAAATTTCTTTATAGTATTGGAAATCTTGATAACAAAAAAGAAAACAAATTGATCAATAACAAATAATGAAAATGAGAAGTAATGGCAAAAACTGAATTGACTTACCGCAGCTAAATCAAACGAATGTTCATTGTCTAGTTCAATAAAAGAATGATTACCGGGCCAATCTGTCACACAAGTTAATATGTCCTTCTGGAATACTTTGTCAAAGTATATGAAGTCTCCCTGCATATTGTTAAAATTGTCATCTTTCTCGAAAATCATGAATGGCCGATGTGGTTGATCCTCTTTATTGTCATCGTCTGCAGAGACCGAACGCAAAGAATGTGCATGAAGCTGTAGAATCTCTTCATGCTCAACTTCGTAATTGTGGACCTGAACGGGGATATCAATTTGGCACTCTGCATGGTCGTTTTGAAGCTGACCAGTAGCGATGAAGTTGAATCCAGTATCAACCGCAGGTGGTAAAGCGGAGAGAACATCAGCAGACAAATCGACGGAACTGCTGCATTTCCTCTGAAACCTGTCAAAAACATCAACTTCATTGAAAATGTCATATGACTGATGATCTTGATGTATTTCAATGTCATAATTGGCAGTGTCAATACTCAAATGAAGGGGTTGCAGCTGCAAATCATCATCCTCTTTACTTTCAGCTTCTGCATTTGCCATCTCTATGGGGGAATCAGTTCGGCCCACCTTGGGGTACTTTTCAAGTTTGCTAGCAACGATTGAGCTTGACCCAGTACCAACAGCAGGCGGTATTGTGGAGAAGGCATTAGTTTGAAGACCTTTCTCAACCATACCCTGAATGATGGCTCTGCATTGGGCAATGGCCACTGCAGCGGAGGCCCATAACGTGACAACTCGCTGGGTTGAGCCAGGAACCATTACATGATTCTAGAGGATGAAATTGTTGGAATCATCTTGAGTCAGACGCCGGAAGTAAAAAAAGACAAAATAACATCTCATTGACCAAAAGCGAAGGCAGTAAAATAATGCAGCTCTCACCTCCTGAATGGAGACAGAACAACCTGTCTTCTTCAGAAGATTGAAAATGATGGTATCCCTTATCTTGATTAACTCCGGCTTGGTGAAAAACGGTTTTAAAAGAATATCGGGCACAAAAATATCCTGCTTTTCCACACCTATCTCCCGTTTCATACTCGTGGTGTTCTCCCCTCCGCCCAAAGCAATTAACTGAGAGATTATGGTTGAACTATCAAACCTTCATTCTTTTGATTGGTAACTTGAGCTCTTAGTTGGCGACTCAAACAAAGCACTAGAGCAAGAATCAAACAATGGTACACCAGAAGACCCAAAACTATCTTCGTCACTTGTTTCAGAATCTGCAAATAAATGATTAGATAAATCAATAAAGAAGACAAATCATGAGCTGGAAATGGTATCACTCACAGATAGGTGATAGGGTATGGTGATGACTTTCGTGGCAAGGTTTGTCTTTATGTGAAAGTAACGACGATGATTTATCACTGGGTAAACCGTTTTTGGGGGGCTCGGGGGCAGCTGTTTCCAACGGATTTGAACCTGGAATAGTACGTGCTAAAATAGAAGCGCTTTCCACCGTCAGAAATGCCTTTCCGGGAGATGCAAGACCTGAAATAAGATCCATCTTCTTAGTAGGCGAATCGAACAAAGAATAGTGATAGCTATTGGAGGAACAGGGTAATGCTTTAGTAGCAGGCAAATTGCCCGAGCTATCATTGGCCCAGCCCTGGTTATGAGACAAAAAATCATCTTCTTCGCTAGTTTCAAAATCTGCAGTTCTTAAGATTAGGCAAATCAATCAAAGTATAAAATTCGTGAGTAAAATCAAATCACTCACGGATAGGTGAAAGGGTATCATGATATTTCTCTTGACAAGGTAAGTGTTTGGGTAAATGAAATGATGATGATTTACCATTGGGTGAATCCGTAACGATGAGTGGCGGGTCGACAATGAATGAATCCCCTTTTAAAGATTCGTTCTTGATAGCTCTCTTTGGACGAAAGAGGAAAGCACAACCACAAACCCAACTAAGGCAAAAAAGAAAAATGCAGCAATATGACCATGTCAAATTGGTCTTCACGGCAAAGTTTTTACTAATGGATGAGAATGATGAAATAAATGTAGAAAACAAGCATGCCATAAAAGAGAGAAGACCATTTCAGATCGAAAAGATTAGAATTGCAATTCAATCCTTTGACGAAACTTATGAACTCACAATATTCTGAGTGCATTTACGAATGGGGCGCGCATGTGCCCAATCGCCAGAGCGGCCTCCAGGAAATCAGTTATAATCAGTATTGGATCCAACGACGACTCGTCCATCTTCTCTAAATCAAATGCATTTTCTCTTTGAATGACCTGGCCAGCAAGTGAAATACACTCAGGGTCATTTCGATAATGATACGGGACCTTAGGGGAGCAGTCATGATTGTCATAAGAACAATTTGATGGACGTGCGATGTAGATGCTTTGATCCATACCTGATTTCATAGTACCATCAAGAACAAAATCCACGTCACCAGAGCAATGATTCCTGTTGGTATTGAGTCCGTCACATTCTTGTCTGCAAGCCCCAGAAAAACCTTCCAACGTTTCAGCACAGAAAAAAGACGTCTTCCTATTGCAGAGAGAATTAGCAAAACAGCCTTGATTCTCAGAAAATTCTTCAGAAGATTTAGTCGGACATGGATCGGCACATTCAGTTGATATTTCTTGAAAAATAATTCCACAGAAAGGAGAAACGATTGATGATGGGTCATTCGAGTCTTCCTCGACACAACAAGTTGTGCCGGCAAAGCGAAATTCTCCAAAAGCGCATTCACTCAATAAGTCAGACTAGAAAGCGGTAATAAATATTGCATTAGATCCGAGGAGAAGAGAGCACAGTAGAACATAAGATGACTTACAGGGCAATTTCTCGTGCACAACGCCTCCTCATCAAAGCTCGCCGTGTGCAAAACCATTGCTTTTGGTGGTTCAGTTGTCCGAACAATTACTGGTACTTTGACAAGGGATAAAGTGGATGATGTTTTAATCAGGGGGCCTAGATTGTGATGTCGTGGTAGATGGTGTATTGGAAGGACGAATATAGGACTTAGGAAGAGGGTGCGAAAGCAAAGGGCTAGTAATTTGATTGGTATGGCATTGAGATTTTGGGAAACAAGTCAAATTTTTGGGACATACAACACTGCTGCCGCCAAAAAATGGCTTCAGGCAACAGGTGTATGCACAGTAAAAAATGACAGAACAGAAAAAGGAATGTGTGTCATAGCATGTGGTATAAATGAAGCATTTTTGATTTGGTTCGGGACAGTTCTTTTCGAGTCTAGATAGGCATGCGAACTTGTCTTCACTTGCTGCATCGTGCCAAGACACGCCAAAAAGAAAGGAATCATCAACACTGCAGGATTTGTTCAGGTAACAAACCTCGCCAACGGGACATTCATATTCAGCTGTTGGTGGGCACGGTGGGAGGAACCAAGTGGACGCATCAATGAAGTCTTAACGCTATGAAAAGAGGCGTTGCAAATAGATGACTCGGGTGAGCATTGCTCTCCATCTACGAACTCTGTATCTGGAGCATGATCAAATGAAGTTCCGCAAAAGAATGTTTCAGTCTTCGAGCAAGGAGTGTAACCGAAGACTGTAATCCCGGCCTCTTCGCAATCATTTCTCTCTGCGCAAGGCTTTGCAAACGATACTGCTGCATCTCTCCATGTACTGTCGCAGAAAGGGGACACTTCATCTGAACAGGGCGTAGACGCTAAGCATGCGCATTTATCAGAGGGCGAATATTTAGTAAATGCTTCATCATAAGACATAACGCAAAAGTAAGAATCCGTTGCAGCCTCCGGGAGCGGAGGCAGAATCGGAGTTGGCATTGCATTTGAACAATCTCCGCACGGGGTATCGGAGCCACCGAGGCCATCTGGCATCACCTTTGGCAGCATTATCGAATCCATCACAAAGTCCTCAGACTCGCAATAGTCCACATGTTCCCGCAGAGAACACACATCAGTCATCCTCCGATGGGATGTTTCCTCAGAGGTGGAGCCGCGACAATTGGTTCCATAGGATAAGTGATGTCATCGATATTTTTCGAAAATGCCATGGTTGTTGGTGGAGTTGTTCTTGGTGACCAGATTAAAGATTTTGCATGTGGCTTGCTTGCCGTTGATTTTGAGGAAGCAATCCCATCGGGTCCTGCGGTGGTGGTGGTGGTGGTGAAGGAGTGTGATGAGTTCGAGTATTTAAAATACTGCTAAGACACAAATAGAGCTGAATTGCAGCTCACGATAACCGTGTACATGAACTCACAATAATACATGATGACAAAGAAGAAGAGGAAAGCCAATCAAAAGGGAAACACTTATTTTGAAACACCATCTGAAAGACGCTGAGTTTGCCTCCAACTCGAGGATCTTTCCTCTGCATGATGCTATCTCATTAGTAGTGTCTGACAAGTGCGAGCGGAGGGAGAATATTTCATTCTCTTGTTGAATGTTTGTGATTTTGACTGAATTAAAATCTGATCTAACACTCTCAAAATCAGTCCCTTTCACGCGCAGAGCCTAATCCGATGCTGCAACTTGTGACTTCAACTTCTCACAACACGACTCCAACTGTTTTTGATCTTCTGCTGATTTTTTGAGCTCGCTTCCAGAGTATGCCAGCTGCGAGTGGAGGGATGATATTTGACTATCTTTTTGTTCTAATTCATCACCTTTAAACTTCAGTTTTGAGTTCAAATGTTCACATTGAGATGTCCACTGTTCAGCTTCTGACTTCAATTGCTCTTTCTCTTCTATGAGCAGTTCTTTTTCCTCTAAGAGCAGCTCTTTCTCTTCTACGAGCACATTTGATCTATCAGCCCATTGCCTCACTACTCGTATTGCATTTTCTCTCTCAGCTTGGAGTACAGCTAACAACTGTCTCGCTTCTATGCTTCTTTCAACCTCAAGATTTGAGGTATCCAATGCTGGTTCAGCTTCAACTACATCTAGCAATTGCCTCGTGTCTTCGTTGTTTCCATCCTCGAGATTTGACGCATCTGGCGCTACTTTTATGACAAGGATTTTTTCGATGTCAACAAACACACATCCAGCCATGGCATTATTGCCGTGGTTGTGGTCTTTTGACGCAGAGAAAACCTGAGAGATCAGGGAGTGCACAATGTGGTGCGTTGAGAAAATAGTTGGTAAGTTGTATAGGATTTCGACAAACATAAAACTCACGGTGAGAACCCTCGCATCCTTGCTCAAAGACACCCCCTCTGCATGAGCCTCATGCGCTCTTATGATATACGAAAACCCTTCTTGTTTAAGAAAGTCTGCCACAGCTTTATGACCAAAGCATATGGCACCCTTCCGCCTCAAGCTCTTCCCATAGCCCGATTCCGCCTTTCCTCCTTCTCGCTGGCAGGATCGATCCAGATGAAATCACTCGCCACTTTTTGATACCTATCATATTTGTGTTTTTTGGGGCGATCGATGCGAGTGACTGTAGGCACTTTGAGAATGTCTTTGATTCGGCTTCCCCCTTCATTGATATCTGATATGGGCCGGGGGGGGTCCGCCATGTACACAAAAAACATCATGGTCAATCACTGCACTCAATGGCATGCGATCAAAGGTTTGATTCGTTTTCCTCCAGACCTTCGAGCCCATTTTTCGACCAAATCTATCGCGACACTGATATCTGAAACTTCTTTCGCGGTAATGATGCTCACATCCATTGACTTTTCTCGTTTCATGATTTCCTCGTAACAAAAACACCTTTTGAGGAAGAGAAACCTTCATTGCAAATAGGTACGTCACACATTCAAGAGAGGACTCGCCTTGATCTACAAAATCGCCAAGGAAGACAAATCTGACGGAAAACATGGCATACGCTATGTAAGAATTACCAATCAAAAACAAATATCATTGTCTGAGTCAGTAAAACTCACTTTCCCGCAGTAAGAGCCATTCCCAAACTCCAAATTTTATCACTGAAGAATCGGAGCTCTTGCAAATTCCCATGAATATCCCCAAATAAATACGCAGGATTCTGCAAGAAAACACATCTGCTTTCCTTTTCCAAAATCCCCCACACCTCCTTATTCAACCGAAGCAAATCGTTCGCGAATACCTTAGATTTGCGATAGTCCTTATACTTCTCAGGAGAACGGAACATATCTGTAATTCGTCCAATAATTTGGGAAAGAGCTCCGCATTCCTCCTCTCCGTTCTTGGTCGAAAGAGAATACAATTTGGTTGATGTTCGAAAACTATTGCTACGAGTGAGAAGCATTTCTTTTTGAAGTTGGTGTCCCCTCCTGGGAATGATAGTTGCTGTTGTATCGAGAGATCTTTGGATGGGACGACCACAGAGGAGGGATTTGATAAAACGACGAACTCGAGCAACACTGCGACTGTACCAGGTAGATGTCTCGCGCTTCTCCAGAACAGGCACTGTATCATCAGTGCAGTATGGTAGCGGAAGTGCCTTTTTCTTCCATTCATCAAGTGTTTCGTAGTATCTCTCAACTCCCATGGACAAGATCACTTCCATGATAGTCTCATTGGTACATAACGACTTTTCGACGTCGAGAATGGGTTTGGACAATTGTAGATTAGAGCCTTTATCGACATTATACTTGAGGCAAAGACCAAGCAGCAGTCTGCTCATCGCAGCGACCACGTTTTGTGATCCATAGCGGACAAAGACCTTCAATGAAATGCTGGATGGAGAAATTATCACTTCCCGAACAGCCTCAGGCATACCTTCGATCCATTTTGCAAGCAGCTGGAGTAGAGAAACAGCGACATACACAATGGCATGTTGAAATGTACCGTTCAAAGACTGAACATCAGAAATGGAGGACAAATCTTCACCATGATTATATGACGAGACGAATTGTAGTATGAAATTGATCAAATTCTTTCTTGCAATCGGTTCAGAAGTCACACAAGCTACATTATCCTGTCTGGTCTTTGGAGGTGGAGGCAGCAACATGCGAAGCAAAAACTTCCTCATAGCATATCCTCCCTTGGTGAGAAGAACACCCAGTGCAGCCGCAGCACCGGATGCGCTGATAGTAGCACTATAAATGGTGGTGCCATCAGACTCGGACGATACATTGTGTTGTCCTTGCTTTCCCTGGTAGCAGTGTTGCTTGGATTGAAGAAATCTCAAATTCTCTACCAAAGTATTGACCAACTTCACGACAGGAATGTCTAGAGGTACTCCAAATTCATCGGTTTCATGAGGCCCTGGTGCCGCCATTCCACGAAGGACCGTGCGGTAACCTGTTTCTGTAGAAATGCATGACCGAAAGACAGAGATTGCATTTGCAGATATTAGCGATGCAGTAGCTTCTGCACTTTCATCGAGAGTATCGTTATCACCTGTCCGCGGACGATAAGCTCCTGTACATGCGAGATGCATCAACCGCTCCATTGCGGTAACTCTACCATCCAAATACAACAAAGACATGTAGTCAAAAAGCGATGTTTCCTCCTCGTCCGTTTTTGATTCGGCACTTTCCTTCACTGGAAGTCGAACATCGCTTCCATTCCAGACTTTGGCAATTGTATCTCCCATCGAGGCCAATACTGCCAAAGTCATCAAAACCTTTTGTTGTAATTCAGGAAATGGCACTGCACCCACAACAACCTCTCCGGGAGGTGGTAATGAGCAGAGTGCACAAGAGACTAAAGAACGTGTCAATAGTGCATGAGAAGCAATGGTTTTGGCACGGGCTCGTCTTTTGGCAAGGGATGCATCGCTAGATGACTGAGGAGGGCGTGGCATCTGCGACTTATAGTCTCCATCATACAGCAAGACGAGAAGGAGATCACAGATTAGGTCGATGATGCCTGTATCATCGGGTAGCAGTGGTCCCATTGATACTGTAATTGAATAGTAGGACTGAGCAGAGCACTTTGATGAAGAAACATCACTCTCCATGGACGCATATGATACACCCATCTTCCTTATCACTATCCAATGCATCAACTTGGCCAAATAATCCAAAGTTTCCTTCCCATCTTTACCACCCAGACAGAACTCTCTCGCGCCCTCGTCCACCTGCGCCAATGCGAGACACATCTTCAAACAATCTTTCGCAGTGGTGGAATTCTCTGCAAGCTTGACCTTCTCGAATGCTATTTTGAGAGAGCGATTAAACCCATTCGAAAAGGCAGTAAGACGTGCAAAGTTCGAAGACGATGATGCAAGCTGTGTTAGGAATAATACTGCTTGTCTGCAAACTTCCTCCGGAACAATGGAATAAGACTCAATTCCCAATAAATAAGACGTAACTCGATGAACAAGCGACGTAAACGCGGTAGTCGTCGTACCAGATCCTAACAAATCGACAACTTGATGAATCCCAATGAGAGCTTTCTTGAGTTGTTTGTGAAATATTCGCCGACTGGTTGCGAGGAGACCTTGGAAGATCTTCAGAGATAAGACTTGGACATAGGCTGACCGCATCGGACAGAGACAATCCAATAATGAGGGCACAAGCGCAGCATATTCGAAGACTTCTTGGTCCACCTCATCCCGGTGATAGTGATAATGGAGGAGAGTCTTGGATATGGATGGCGTACGGGAGGAGAGCACCTCGGAGAGTAGCTGGCCTGCGGCTACATCTGCGTCTTCTATTTCTACTTCTGGGGACTGTTCGATGAGTTCACCTTGGATCGAGTATGACGTGGAGGGCAGAGTGGATCGCGAGATGAGATGACAGAGGGCGTGCAATGCTCGGCGGTTTCTTGTAATCGCGTCGACGATGGAAGAGCGGAGTTCTTCCTGTCGAATCAACCGCAGAAGGTGTTGAAGCGAGTCGAGACACTCGGTGGAGGAGGTAGGTGACAGGACACAATGCAAGAGGGCTCCGACTTGGACGTCCACGGCATTCAACGCACACATGGTGGTTTGATAGCAGCAATGGCAATGATAAAAACGGTGGTGTAGTCTGAAATCTAAAAGAAAAACAAGTGAGCCAAGGATGCCGTGAGTACACCGAGCGGCAATCCTTATCGACAACAAGCCAAAAAGAGAAACACGCGCAATCGTCGCACTTACACGTTGATTTTCGAAAAGTATCGCAATGAAGGGGACCGAGAAACCAACAATCGAGAGGACCAAGGGACCAACCTGGACCAACAATCGTTTTTGTAACGGCCTTTCATGTGCATCATTTCGGAAAATAGACTTGGTTCCCGCGGACGAAAAACCTCACCACATGTGGCGTCGCATCCTCCTCGCAGCTCCGCACAGCTCCTCCCCAATGTCGTCTATCAGCTGCCACCTAACGGGCAGAAGAAGGGCAGAAGATGATTTTATATAGAGATGGCCATGAGAAAAAGTATGGTACCATAACAGAAAGTAATTACCAGCAGCCGCTGCAAGACTTTTTGCAACGAGTTTTTTGGTGTAGGTAGTACGTTAAGAATTAGAAAAAAATGAAAATGAAGAAGAAAATGAAAAGTGTTTAAGCGAAGAATGTTTTTGATTGACATAGGTTAATCGCATTGCAGGCAGTACCATAACTTGTAGCTAACCACCATTATGTTGCACTCAATTCAAAGATAATTTAGTTTTGTAGAGACCAAAAGGAAATTATTTTTGGTGGAAGGCAGTCGCAGATGACCTGTGACGTGGCATTTGGACTTTATGTCTAAAAACTGCTACGACGTCACCAGCACCTCCATGTGAGAAAGACTGCTGGCACAAATCGGCCGGGTGACCTTCTGGCCAGGCTGAGTGCAGTGTGAGTCGGGACATGAAATGGAGCGTGGCCGGTAAGATGTCAAGGGCAAGAAGGACTGTGTGTTGTAGTACGGGAGGTCATCCTTATGTTGAAGGTGTAATGGGAGAACATGGCCCGAACGGTCAAAATTCGTGTGTAACGCCATCATGGAATCATGGTAGCAGCAGAAGTGTGCTGCATCTTTGAGTTCCTTGGTAAAATATTGCTGGCATTTATAACACCGAAGATGTGATTAATGTGTGTGATGCCCAATTGTTGTGCTTCCAGACAAAATTTTTGCAGAGATTGATATGCTTCATGCCTTTGCTTGTGATGGAGGCACACCAATTAACGCAGGCATCATTGTTGTTGTAAATTGGAGTGCAAATCTGTGCATCTGGCATGTTGAGATCTTGGGGAAAATTGTGGATTTGTTCTAGCTTGGTGACGCATTCGTTCATTACGATGATTTCAGCTTTGCAGGAGCTGAGAGACATGCAATTTTGTCAGATGGATTTCCAACTGATAGGCCCCCCTGACCAACAGATAACATAACCTGAAATGCTGCGGTATTTGAAGAGGTCAAGAGGAATGCCGTCATGGACTGCATTGCCAAATTGGCCACCCCAGCAGGCATTGGAGAACCGGTGAGTCGGGAGACATTGCCTGGAGCAGGGGGAGTGGCATCTGTGTATGCCTCTGTGTCATGATGTGCAGGGAAATGGTTGAAGGACTGAATTGTTGAGTTGGCAGAAGAGCTGATGCCGTAGTCTGCAGTGATGTACAAGTATTTACGGGCATGTAATGGCCGCACACTGCTAACATTTTATTCATAAGTTTGTTCATAAGAAAATTTCCTTATAAACAAAATCGCTCAACATTATTTATGCCTCTTGTTCATAAGATATATGCAATTCCTATGTAGATTATTTTGATACTACATTATGCATTATATCTTACTAAATTTAATGGCCAATGAAAAAATCCCTTATGAACATCTTTAAGCTGATATTCGCACTTTTCATCAGAATCTTATGAACAAAAGTTTATTTTTAATGTCTTTTGTCAGCTTATGAACAACTGACCATTGAAATTTTAAGAGTATGAGTATGTTAAAGTTGGAGTGTATTTGAATACTTCCTCTGTTCCAAAATATTATATATATGCTGAAAAATAAACCCCAACCCTGATATGAAAACTAACACCAATCCATTCATAACTTTTAGTTATCCACACTTGTTAATTTGCATGCTAGCAGTTCTTTCATCTTCACATTGCAGCCCTCCAGAACAACATCTGAAAGAAAAACTCTGTAAATGTGACTTAAGTCATCAGTTATATGGTCAAGCAACATCAGGAAGAGATCAAAGAGGAGATAGACGTATTTTTCAAGTCTTTTAACTCATCAATCACCAGATTCATCACTAATTTAGAGTGTTCCCATGCTCAATAAAACATTATCATGATGCAAATGCAAAAAATAATGAAAGAACACATGAAAACATTTTGCTCACTGTCTGGACAACCAAAAATCAAGTTACCTGTTTCAGACAATCAGATAAGGTCATGTTATACACAAGGACCATTTTCAATTGTGAAGAATTTACCATACCCTT
>JALLPD010001016.1:0-13314 GCA_036940065.1 Cyclotella cf. meneghiniana
AAATTTGCTCAATGAGGAGCCCTCGTGGAGCAAATCACAAATCACAAAACACATTTACACATAATTTCTATGGGAATTCTCATCACCATGTCTTGCAGTCTGGGTTATACAGACTCCGAGCTACAAGCACTTCTTGACATTGTTAAGGAGATTCTCCCCCGAAGTCAAAATGAATGGGAAGCTGTGTCACAACATCACATCAAAAACTATCCTGGATGAACCCTTGACAGTATATCACATAAGTTAAATGCTTTGCTAACCACAAGAAACCCACTAGCAATCCCAATTGCCCCCCTATTTGCAGAGCAAAACATATCTTTGCATTGATTAGGGAGAGGATGGATATTTCTGATAAGGAAGATAATTTGGGGCCCAACTCTCTCCTCACCCATTCCCTTCCCTGAGATCAGTGCTGGCAGTAAAGAAAAAGTAGCTGTTCAGACTAGCGAACATGATTCAGCAAACAGTGTGGGTATCATTCAAGAAGAAATTGCTGGAGATAATGCTCCTAACACTCAGGGGTCAAATGTTGGTGTATGTCCTCCAAGAGCACTCACTCAATCATCATTCAATAACCAAGAATCTATTATAGATGTTGATCAGACATCCAGTATTGAAGGTCTGCATGTTTGTACTCCAAAAAGGAATTTTGTCCCATCATCCAACCAAGGTATCAACTTCCCTGAATTGGTACCATTCATGATGATGCATGCAGATGACGAGAGTCAAATGGAATGAAGACACCAAGAAGAAAGAGAGGAAATCGAGGACAGATGTCAACGTGAACATGAGGAGGCAGAGGAGAGGTACAATCATCAGTGAGAGGAGGCTGAAGACAGGAGAGAGCAGTGGATGATGATAATGATGCACATGTTCATGAGTAGCATGATGGATGGAGGATGAATGAGAAAGCAAGGTGATGATCACTCAAAGGACAATTAGAGTATTATGTTACTTTAAAATAATTCATTTGGATCTAAAATGATTTGAATATATTTGATCAATTAATATTTCAATACGTCTTCTGCAATTAAAATGCAAATTGGCTAAAATTCAATAACATGTAGTGTGCAAATTCATTAAATTCATTGACATCTACATTCAACAATGGCATATGCACATTGAGAATTCAACCCTTCTGGCATGTAAATTAAACAAAAGAATCATCACCTTCATCATAAGTTTTTGCTGGCCAATCAATTCAAATTCTATAAGGTCTTTAACTCTAGGAAACAATGCTTGGAATGCTCGCATACCCCATTCCGCAGATTGACACATTGATGTGGCTTCCTTAGCAAGATTCATCTCTTGCAGTGTCATACCTACTGCCGGCTTTTCTGATTTTATCAGAAATGGGTAATTGCTACGTGCTAAAGCAGAATCGACTGCACGGTGTCCACAGCAAGAATAGAAAATATTCTCAAGTTTGCCATATATATATATATATATATTTGTTTCCCACAGTTGCCACCATGCTATCGTGGACAGTACCCGGAAGATTGTAACAGCAGATGGGAATTGTCCCATCGGGACAGAAAACAGAACAGCATTCACATAATGGTCACAGGTCCATCCATTATAATAGCAGTTTTGTTCCTCATTGTCACCGGCATATTCAATCATAAGCTTAATCCCATCCATTGTACATCAAAAATCTCCAAAGGCAGAATGCATTCAAGAACTTCATTTTTATATTGTTTATTTTCTCAACAGTCTGCCGTCAAATCTTTGCATCGTCCATTGGATGCAATACGGAGATGAGAATAATGATGGAAAATGACAAGTAATTGTAAACACAAGTCTGTGTCATGCCAAATTTAACCTCTAATACAAATTTCGATCCAAGAGTCCTTGACCTCACCAATACTAAACCAAGGGCATCCGATAACATCACAAGTCTAGGTCGTCCTTTATGAAGTCCACCTTTTTGAACTGGAACAATTGTACCGTCCTTTAAAAATGGGGAGAAGACCTCAAAGTAGCAGTCGAAATCATTCAAAATGAACGTGAAAGTGTCACAGTCTAACCCAGTGAGTGGGATCATGGCTTGATCACTTCACAAGTTATATGCCCATTGCCATGCTCTCTCACTTGGCAGTAACAGTGCATACGTGGAATCTGACGTTGGTATCACCTCTTTGCCGTTTCCGACAATTGAGCATAAAACCATTTTCTGTAGTGTGAATGCACATAGTCATTTTGATTATGGATAGCTTCGTGTTCAAAGGCAATAGCCAAGAGCATTATATCAGCAGTAGAGGGCATTGCCAGAGATGGAAACTTCCTAAGAGAGACGTGATGGCTTACAGGGGAGGTTGTCTTATGTAGGCCGAGACGAAAAAAACGGGAGGGCAATGGATAGAAGGGGGTTAAAATTAATTTATGTTTTGTGATTATGCGCTTTTGGTATTGTACATATGTGTGCAGTCTTCACATTTTGTGAATTGATTTTTCTTTATTCTCCACTATTGGGCTACTCAGCCATTGGGCCTCACCAAACTGCATTAGTCAATAGAAAATTGCAATTTTTATCTATGGTCCTATTGGGACACACTAAATCATGAATTTTCGGCCCAATAGAGCAGTAGTAATTTTTAGCGATAAAAATACTATCGGCTATTCACTATATATTCGCCCAACTAAATCACAGCTTAAGGTGTACTGTTTTTTGGCA
Source organism: Cyclotella cf. meneghiniana (assembly GCA_036940065.1). Lineage (NCBI taxonomy): Eukaryota > Bacillariophyta > Thalassiosirophyceae > Thalassiosirales > Thalassiosiraceae > Cyclotella > Cyclotella cf. meneghiniana. Next base: position 2,675 of record JALLPD010001016.1, read on the forward strand.
TTTATGTTAATCGGGACATCCATATCCTATCCACTATCACCCAGGGACAGATCTTGAACGACTTTGCATCAGAGGGCAAGGCGATAATTATTACTCGTGCCCCCATCCCTCCCTCACCGCTCCAAACCCTCTGCGCCGCCTCCCCCCACAAACCGACCGCCATAATGGAAAACCAACAAGAAGAAGGCGGACTAACGGTCAACAACCTTCTCTCCGAAGTAACTTCGGCCCTCGACAAATTCAAACTCGACGACGACGCCGGCCAAGCAAACTACTACAGCCCTTACACCAACCTTGAAAAAGCCGCCGTCCTCCAAGAGGCCCGATGCTTCCACGATCCCACGGCCGTTCGCGAAAGTCCCCGAAAATGCTGCACGGTCATCGCTCAGTTGCTGCACCTCACCAACACGGGACAGTATCTCAACAGCGCGGAGGCCACCGAGGTGTTTTTTGGCGTGACCAAACTGTTCATGAGCGACGACGCCAGCCTCCGCAGGATGGTTTACCTATTCATCAAGGATGTGGCCGAGACGTGCAACCCCGACGATGTTATCATCGTCACTTCCAGTCTCACGAAGGACATGACGTGTGACGTTGATCTGTATCGAGCCAATGCCCTCCGCGTGCTGGCCCGTATCATTGACGGGGCCATGCTCGGCGCCATCGAACGGTATGTGAAGCAGGCTGTGGTGGACAGTTCGGGGCAGGTTAGCAGTGCGGCGTTAGTGAGTGCCACGCATTTGTTTGAGAAGAATGCGGAAAGTGCGGCGATTGTCAAGAGGTGGATTAGTGAGACTACCGAGGCTACGAGTAGTCCGAATGAAATGGTCCAGGTGAGTGATTTTTTGTTGGTTGTATTTATTGCTGTGAGTTGTTGGAATGTGTCGTTTGATCTTCCATCATGAGTCAGAAATCTTAGTGCGCAGTTTTATTGTGATGAGAATTGAGGGGGGGGGAGAGAATGGGCGAGGGATTGCTTGTTGTTCTTGGACAAGGGGGCAATCACACCTGTGATTTCACCACTGTCGCCTCTTGGTGATGGGAGTTCCAATCAGCTTACAATGAATTTACAAACAATCGGCAATAGCCTTAAAAACTGAGTTTGTCTCTGGGGAAGACCTTGCTGATACACCCTGTACATTCAAGATGAATTAGCAATATCCATTCCATTACACCTCTCTCACCTTCGTCGACTTATGTCCCCTCAAATCAAAAGTTCCATGCCATGCAGCTTCTCTACCAAATCAAAAAGCATGATCGTCTCGGCATGCAAAAACTAGTGACTCAATTCTCCCAACGTAACACCATCAAATCTCCTCTTGCCCTCGTCCTCCTCGTTCGCTACACGGCCAAACTCCTCCACGACGAAGTTGCCGAAGGACGCGTTGGATCGACATCATTCCAAAACGGGTCAACATTTGCACGATCTGGCTACGCCTTCCTCGAAGCTTCTCTCCGCCATAAAAGCGAAATGGTTGTTTACGAAGCGGGCAAGGCAATTTGCGCTCTTCCCAACATTGAGCCGCAAGAGTTGAGCCCCGCCGTTAATGTCATGCAGTTGTTCCTATCGAGTCCAAAGCCAGCAGTACGCTTTGCAGCGATTAAGACCGTCTCTCAGGTGGCAGTAAACCACCCTCGCATTGTTTCCAAGTGCAACGAAGATTTGGAGGCTCTTATTGCTGATGCAAACCGGTCCATTGCTACCTTGGCTATTACTACCTTGCTTAAAACAGGGAGCGAGAATAGCGTCGATCGCTTGTTGAAACAAATTTCAGTCTTCTTGTCGGAAATTCCCGACGAGTACAAAATTACCATCGTCAAGTCTTTACAGCGTCTTTGCTTTACTTACCCGTCCAAACACCGTGTTCTTGTAGGTTTTCTCTCGAACTTCTTGCGCGAGGAGGGAGGCTTTGACTTTAAACGATCCATTGTCAACTCCATTATCTCGCTCATCAAGGCTGTACCTGAAACAACCGAAAGCAGTCTTCTCCATCTATGCGAATTCATCGAAGATTGCGAGTTCACCATGCTCTCAACTCAGATTTTGCACTTGTTGGGGGAGCTAGGTCCCGGAACCCAAGCGCCTGCCCGCTACATTCGTTTTATCTACAATCGCGTTATTTTGGAAAACTCCGCGGTGCGCGCCGCTGCCGTGGCAGCTTTGTCTAAGTTTGCTGCCCGTTGTCCCAGTTTGAGGAGTTCTATTGTCGCTTTGCTGAAACGTAGCTTGGATGATGAAGATGACGAGACTCGCGACAGAGCATCTGTGGCTGTGTCTGTTTTGAAGGATGCTATGGAAGAGTTTCCCTACGTCCCGCCTCCGCAGGATGCTGAACCAGAGAGTGAACCCGTCCCCGATGAACCCCAGCCCGGTGATCCTGCTGCATTTGTCTTGCTCCAAGGATTGCCCATGAGTTTTGATCGATTGGACCGTTCGATTCGTTCCTACATGAGAGCGCCGGCTGCGATGGAAAGCGTTGAACAGTTGACTTTGAGTGCGCTCCCTATTGTGGAAGAGACTGCAGAACCGGAGCCTTCTGCAGAAGAGGTTGACGTTGTCGGCGGAGATGCCGCTCTTCAGGCTGCCGTGACAGGACAGAAGGAAGAGAAGAAAGAAGTGGTGGATCCGGCAGCTGCTGTGTATGCCATCCCAGAGCTGGCATCGCTTGGACGTGTGTTCAGATCCAGCGCCCCAACCGAACTTTCCGAAGAAGAAACAGAATATGTTGTTCGTTGTATCAAGCATGTTATGCCAGAACACATCATTTTACAATTTCTTATTCAGAACACTGTCGAGGATCAGCGTCTGACAAACTGCACCGTAGCCATCGAAGGGGACAGTGAATGTTTTGAAGTTGCTGGCGAAATAGCCGCCGACAACATCAAATATGGGGAGACTGCCAATGCTTTCACTGTGATTAATCGCAATGCTGATGCGCCTTTGGCCCCTTGCAACTTTGAGTGTGTACTTCGTTTTGGTGTTATCCAAGTTGATCCCAAGTCAGGAGAGGACGAAAGTGAACCTTATGATGAAGAGTATCCTCTTGAGGAACTGGAGATCACCACTTCCGACTTTATGGCGAAGGTGGCGGTGCCAGACTTCAGGAAGGCATGGGAAGAAGTCGGAAATGCCAACGAAGTCCTCGAGAAGTTTGCCCTTCAGTTCAAAAAGCAAGAGGATGCAGTTGCTGCTGTTATTGACTTTCTTGGGATGCAACCATGCGATGGAACAGGTCATATTAAACCTGGCGAAGGAGGGAAAAAGCCTCACATGCTTCACCTTAGTGGTGTATTTGTTGGAGGAAGGAACGTTTTGGCTCGTGCACAAGTGGCTGCACAAGGGGATGCTGCTGGTGTTCTTCTTAAGATTGCCGTACGCAGTGATGATGCCGATGTGTCGAGAATGGTGGCAGACTGCATTAGGTAAATGATACAAGGTATCCTATGAGTTGCATCCGTCCATGTTTTACATGATAATAGACGAGCGATTTCAACATTGATTTTGCCATTTAAACTTTACCTGAGCAAAGTGATGTAGACAGTTCAAGTAGTGCCAAGATAATCCTAATTATTTCAAATGTCTTCTACCGGGAGGCAATAGACATAGTTATTGTCATTAAGTGATCGAAATGCTACTAGTGCACAGCAGTGATGAACTGTGAAGGGGATGTAAAATGTAGTTTGGCAGGAAAATGATTTCAATTGAAACTGCAATTTTTATTTATGCCATGCCCCCTCCACATGTAAGTGGAGTAGTACACAGTCCACCCAATGAGGGTGGGCTCCAGCCATGATCTCAACTGTTTAGTTGGGAAGGTCGAAAGACATAAGGACTCATTTGCTTGCCTGTGACAGGCTCCCAAATATGTCCTATGATCATTGCATAAGGTGCATTCCCAAAGGAACGAATCACACCTACCCTGGTATCAGCAAACATAAGACATGGAATTTGCAAGAAGAACCAAAGTACAGCCTTTCATCATGGACTTTGAAACTGCTTGCTCTATGCACCTGAGATCTGAGTGGGTACCTCTAATATGAAAACAAAACCAATACAGACAATGCACAATATCCTGAGCAGATTTTACTAGTTTTTATTTTTAAAATGACCAGCAACTAAATCAAATAATGACACTAAGTCACAATTTGATGGATTCGATTTTCACCATTATACTAATCTTAATTTTAGTTCTAAGATGAATAGGACATTTTGATCAAAATAACATACATTAAGGACTAGAATTTTAGTCCTAAGACAAACAGGACATTTTGATCAAAATAACATACATTAAAGACTAGAAAAGAGGTTAACCCACATTCCTTAAGGCCACCATGACAGCAAAGGAAAAGAAGAGTGACTGCAAAGACTGAAAATTCAAAAAGGCAAGCAAATCCTTGAACGACCAGTCCACAAAAGCTATTTTGAAAATCAAGGTGGTTAATCTTGGTGACCACAAAGAAAACATTTCATTTGAGGACAAAGATGGCAAAATGGTCCAAGAGAGAGTACACACCTACAGAGATGACAAGAACAAGGATATTCTTCTAACTTTGGAGAAGCAACTCCTTCACTGTTGAGTTGATATAGCTTCTGCAAGGAAGGAAAATGGGAGAGGCTATGTCGGAATTCGAGGAAGCAATTCAAAATTTTAATGAAGCTCACCTGAGCAAAGAAGCCATTGAGAAGCAAAGGTAAGGGTAAACTCAAGCACTCAGGGACAGAGCTGGATACTGCTGTCAATAAGCTCTATGCTGTAAATGACACGTATCCCCATTCTCATTAGAGCGGACAAAATTTTTTGACCAAGAAATCTCACACAAGACACAAGATCATCCCATCCAACCTGGGCTCCAAAGCTAGAATTGAATACCTCACACAAGGAGGTGGACATCTCTGAGAGAAGATGGACGTCTTTGCACTATGTCGAAGACTACAGAAAGTTGCAGGGCACAGAACTGAAGGTGAATGCAAGAGAGAACATGGTTCAGACAACCAGCAAAAGCAAAGCGATGGAAGCCAAAATGCTGGGAAAAGTGGCAACAAAGCAGACCCAGTAACCTGCTGCATCTATGTTAATCACAAGTGGAGTGTGTATCCGAACAAAAAGACCAAAAAGGCCAAAAAGGCCAAAAAGGCCAAAGTGGGTGCTCTCACAAAGCAAAGGCAGCCAATAAAGGAGAAGCAGTTAGTACGGAAATACAGCAATCCAACAAAAACAACAACGTACCTACCATCAACTTTGACAACGAGGACAAAAATTCCTAACTAGCAGCAATGGAGAATCGGTCAGTGTAGTTATGGAGGTTTTTGGAGACACCACCAGAAAGGCAGTGCACCACATAACAATAATGACTTTCCCAGAAGGACAGTGGGAGAGTTGCATGCAGGGCATTACTGGATCAGCATTCCATGGACAAGAGCTTATCAGTTATGACTTAGCAAATGCTTTAAGACTTTCTGGAGAGAAGTCACAATCCAGATCTTTCCCCACTGCAGTGGGAACTTATACAACACATCGCATCATCCCAATCAATGATGTCATGCTACCATGCTTGTCACAAAACCACACATTCACTATTACTTTAATGGTAATCTCACAAGAATACAGTCATGAAATGACTTATTGAGTAATCATGGGACAATAATCTATGCAAAAACTCAACTTGGATACTAGCATCCGTGATACAACAATATTCTGGTTGAAATATTATTGATGGTCCCAAGAGACTAATTGACAGAAGGAAGGATTTGTAGCCAAAAGAACAGTCTGATGAAACAGTCCCAAAAACCTGTTCCAAAACACATGTCAGTTGAAGATGTTGAGTGCCCTGAGAAAGTCATGACTACCAAAGCACTCCAACCAACTGACTACAAGAAAGTTCATGAAGAAGAAGTCACTATGAACTGTCAAAATCTCTCCACAGACAAGCAAAAAGACTCATGCAAGTTCTCAAGCGTCATGAATTACAATTCTCAGGAAAGCATGGTGAATGGAAAGGAACCCCAGTCACTATATCTCTGATTGAAAGAGCCAAGTCAATTTGGGCAAAATATTGTCCAGTCCCATTGAAGAACCAAGAGGTTTTCTTGCAAGAGTTAAGCCATCAATCCAGTATCAGCACACTCCGTGACCTGTTTGTAGAAGAGATTGAAAAGCATGAATGGGCTTCACCAGGCTTTGTGACTCCCAAGAAGAATGGTACAATTAGACTCGTGATCAATTTTTGGTGAAACAAGCAGTGAGTGAAATGCGAGTAATATCCAATCTCAACTATTGATGAGATCATGCAAGATATTGTCAGATTTGTTTTTACTTCTGTAATCAATCTCAACATGGGTTATCTATTGATTTCTTTGTGTGCAGAATCATGAAGAATCTTTACAATCATAATGCCATATGATTGTGTGCTTCCAATGGGAATCAAGCCGGTGAGTGACCTATTCTAGTCACACATAGTAGAAGTCTTTTACCTTATGCAGGAAGGGGAACCAAAGCTGTATATCAACTATATCTTTCACCAGAAGGGCAACACATTCGAGAAGCATTTAACAATCCTGAATGAAAAATTCCAACATCACCTAAATAAGGGAATGCAAGTGAATGTAGACAAGAGCACCTTGTGAACTGTTGAAGTTAGTTTCAAGGTTTTTGCTTGGGACAGAAAGAATTCAAGCCCACCAAGAATCATGTTGCAGCTATACTCAAACTAGTGCCACCAACAATCATTAAAAAACCCAAAGATTTCTGGGAATGATTGATTTCACCAAGAGTCATACCCCAAATCATGCAGCCATAATGGAGCCCATCACAAGGTTAACCAAAACAGATAACCCATTAAAGTGGGACCAAGATCAGAAGGAGTCTTTTAATGCCACACTCACAGCAAATGAAAATGCAACACTATGCGTGTATCTGGACCCAAACCTACCTTTCATCATCACCCCAACACATCAAAAAATTATGTCATGGGAGCAATGCTTGCTCAAGTACAAGGGGGAGCTGAGAAAAATGTCAATAAATTTTCACAGAAGTACAATGAGGCGCAATTAAATACCCAGTCAGAGAGTAGGATCTTCTTGCGGCATTCAAGGCATGCATGCACTTTCATGCAATCATCAATGAAAGCAAAGTCATGATCTGATGCAACCATATGAATATCATGAAGGACAAGATGCAAAATGCAAACCAATGCATCCTACAGCAAATCATTACCCTACATCAAATATATCAAGCCAAGTTTGAGCAGATAGTACTACCAATATGGGATTAAACAGACTCAGTCAAGTCCACAAGCAAGGTCAAATCATAGAAGCCATACTACAGGAAGTCTATGCAATCGATACACAAGATGAAGAAAGCAACTCAGATTTCCCACTTGATTTGACTAGGATCAGATTGAATCAAGATAAAGACAAGAAGCTTCAACTCCAAGTTCACAAAAATGACAAAACCATATCCCTGATTAGGTTTGGAGGGCCTAAAGTTTACTCAATCATGGGAAGTGTATGTGTACCATACAATCTTCAGGCTAGGATAATTGAATGGTACCACTCCAGTTTATGCAATCCCAGAGTTACATGAACTATGAATTTCATCTTAAAAACATTCAAATGAAAAAGGATGCCCAGGCAAGCGAAAGAACACATCATGTCTTGTGATGCCTGTCAACATCACAAAGTCATTGGCAAGAGTCATTACAGACAGATACCATTAGTATCCTCACTAAGAGACAAGGAACCTATTGAGAACATGCATGTAGATTGTGCAGGACCCTGAACAGTTAGTGCCAAAAGTGTTGTCACACAAGAAATGAACTACAAGGTACACATACTCCAGAACTTGCTCTCATCCCAACTGCAAATTCTTGTAGTTGTGCAAAACAATTTGACCCTGTTGCTACCCTTGCCCAAACACAGTAGGACATGGCCATGGGAATTAGTTCAAGGGGGAGGAGTTCAAAGAGGTCCTAGCAAGCTATGAGATAAAAACCATCCGGCGACAGTGAAAATCTAATGGCACAATCGATCATTGAGCCTCTCCACCTCATGATAAGCAATCAATTTTGCACCTCACTCAACCAAGGGGATGATTGGGAGGAAACATAGAAGCACTTATCCAGGCATGTACATGTGCCGTTTGCACCCCTACCCCATCAAATTCCCTCCTTACCCAGGGGCAAATAACTTTTGGTATGGACATGATCTTTTGCCTGAGAGTGAAAATTCATTGTACCTTTCCCAAGAAGCAGCGATGCAAATAGAAGATTGCAAGTAACAAGAAAGAGAATCACAGATAATACATGCACCAGTACAAAATCAAAGACCTAGTATTGTACTCCTCCTGGAGTAACCCTATGAATGGACAAGAAAAGGGGAACTCTCTTCCCCACCTGAAGGACCTTATGAGATCCTCCCTTTCTACAGAAATGGAAATGTACATGTCAGATGTGGCAACAACCAAGATATTTTTTATCTGATGCCTACACCCATACTACAAAAAGAGTTTAATCAATCTGCACTGGAACTTTTATGTTCCTTTTCTCTGCAAGCAAGAAGAAACCGGAGAGATGATATCTGCGCAGATTTTGCTAGCTATTTTTAAAAACAATCAGCATAATAAATAATCGAATCATTAAACTAAGTCACAATTCAATCAATTTGATTGTCACCGTTACCAATCTTTATTTTAGTCCTCAGATGAATAGGACACACACAGAAAGCTGATAAGCTTGTACTTGTCTGGATTTGAGGTGATCACAAAATCAACCGAGAGACCACTTGAATGAAAAGCAATCACAATGCATCACTGAATGCCATCACCACATTATTCAAGACTTCTTCTTTGACCCTGTGTCATTGCTGCCTATCCTATGGAGTTCCATGGAGTTCTTTTCTTTCATTTATGTTATTTAATTTTTATTTTTAAATGGTCATTTCTATTGGAAATATATCATAATTTAGTTTAGTCAACAATTAGCACCACCAATTAGAATCCTAGTCCAAAGCGAATAGGACATTTTGATCAAAATAACTAGATTCTCTTGACAAGGAATTGAAAGGAATTGAAACCCCTCCATTACAATGGCAATGATGAGGAATGATTGAGTGCAGAAGAATGGCAATGGAGCCAAGAACAGGAATGGTGGAAAGAATGATTCAAACAAGTCTACGACAAGCCAAACCAGGCTATCCTCTATATCAAGTGTGCAAATCAAAACAAGCACATGATCAAAGCATCCTTTAAGGGGCAGGGACATCAAGGAATTGATCTACACATTCCAAGACGGCAATCCACCAGAACTTCTCTTCAAATTCGAGAAGCAACTACTCAAGCTTGGCAACCAATTGACATAGACTAAGTATCTACGTCCAAGAGTAGTATACATTTTTATTATTTCTATTTACTTAAAATATCTATGTGACCTAAGCCAAAAGTTGGGGAAGGTTCTGTTGGGTGAAAATCAAACCAGCAGCATTTCTAGTTATTATGTAGAAATAACTAGAAAAAAATATCAGGTGGTGATATTGCTGCATGGATGTTGTAGCTGTAGCTAAATTGATTTTATGAGCTTAATTGTCTACAAAAATGATTTGGTGACAAACACAGTTATCATGCATTTATCATGTAAATGCTCATGATGAACATTTCTTGGTACGTATTCTACGTACGTATTGTTGCAGGCTGATTCAGCCTGTAAAAATGTACGTAATTTGGTACATGATGTGGTACCTTAAAAAAGATATGTTCTGCAAGGAACATGATCTTTTTGGATGCTTCGTCATTTTTAAAACGGTCTGTCTGTTGTCCGTTTTTTGGTTGGTCTGGCCATCATCCGCCATCCAGCGGACATGTTCCACATGGAACTCATTTGTGCATCTGTGCGTATCTCGTACGCACATGAATTCTTACGATCATGTGCACGATCGCATTTAGCGATTGCGTGCACGATCGTACGAACGATCTTTTCATGCAGTCCAGGGTTTGAACCCCTGGCCTTGCACGCGATCTATTTTTGTGGGTCCAGGGTTCGAATCCCTGCCCGTGCAACACGATCTTTTCGTGGGTCCAGGGTTCAGTTCCCAGGCCCTGATCGTATGCTTTTAGGCCCGGTGTATCCTTGGCCTATGTCAGCCTATATGCTGGGCTCCCTGTAGTTCTTCTTGGTTCAAAAGTTATGGCTGATTGTTGCGTCAGCCACTACACATCACCTTGCTTTTTTGGTGGGCTTACATATTTACATAGAATTTTTTTGTGTCCATCATCAAGCCAATCCCTGGAGCGGCTTGTTCAAGGTATTAACACCATTGCAACAAACAAAGAGCACACATGTGGTAAGTACAGATACAGTTGTGGCAATGCACTGTTGTTAGCTTGGACATCTCGCGGCTCCGGCCTATTGTTGTGTCTGCAGGGAACGGCTCCAGACGAACTTGAGGCTTGTTTGCATTCTGTGCCTTCAGAGCACATATAAATTTTTAATGACGTAAACTAATTTAGTTGTACATTAGATTAACTAAACTAATTAACTAGTTAGTAGATAAATTGTGATAATATTATTATATTCTTAGGTTTTGTGGATTGTCGTGTCTGCCAAAGATGGCACCGGATGAACTTGTGGCTTTCTCGACAGCCGCCCCC
>JALLPD010001017.1:0-13305 GCA_036940065.1 Cyclotella cf. meneghiniana
TAGGCGGAAAAACGAATTACGGCAGGCACCCAAATATCTATCATTTTTTTTTTGTTTTTAGACATCTTCTTTTCACATGCTTTTAATTTGCTAGAGAGTGGAGCGACAGACACACTTCACAATATCTCAGGACATTTTTCGGTGTGTCTATCGCTGAGTATCGTATTGTACAATACCATACCATATTATATTCGCGGAATTCAGCCCAGTTGGTGGCGGATGGTCTTCTGTGGAGCTTTGGTACATACTTTCTTGGGGCGATTGATATGAATGTAGGAATTCGTAAAGCGATGTCGCATGGCGAGGTTTTTTGTGCCACAATTTTTGCTGCCAGTCGCCTCTCTCATAATAGTAGTGTGGCATGTTCTCTGTAATGAAATATCACCTGAGCTCCACCAGGCTCCCCCACTATCATGATGCGAACGATGATTTCGTGTGCTGTTGATGTGACATTAGGAAGCATTGAGCTCCAGGCGAATAGGAGTGTATGACGAGTTGTTGTGGAGGTCAACGTAATTCTCGTGAAATGAAATTCAATCAGCTCAGATTGTTCACCTCACACCTGATGTACAGTGAGTGGCTCTAGTTCATTTTCCTTCGTTTCAAATTCTCTGTGTCTGGGATCTTGGAAGAGTTCGTTGCCAAAGTGAATATTGAATACATACCAACATGACATGCGGCTCGAGCCACCACAAAAAAAACACACAGACGAAAACACATCACAAGAGCCTCTTGGACAAGATTCAAAATGATGCGCTTAACGCCGGTGCCCGAACCTCACGCAGCCACGTGACCAAAGTTATAGAGAGCCGTGACGATGAGGAAGAGGAAGATGCCGAAGCCTCCTTTCTCTCACTCTCGTCTAGTCACGGCTCTTCGAGCATTGGGCTGTCTCGCTTTGCATCAGATTCCGTCTCCTGCGTGAAAACGAAGAAAGTATCTTTTGATGATCGGTTTTCCTATATTTCCTTTGACGCCTTCGAAGCCTCGTATGGAGATGATGAAACTCACCATGCATCTCGGTTTGACGAAGTGTCTCGCGGGCGTTCGACTGTGCCCTGGTGGTGGGCCGAATCCGTTGAGGACAGTAGCTTGATGGACGATGAGGGTAATTCGATTCAACGGAAGGATGTCTCTCGCAGTCCTCGTTGTCAGGATTCCTCCTTTGATCACGATCATGATATGTTGATTCCAAGAACAGAAGAACCTGATGGCCATCGCGTTGAAAGCTGTTTATCATGTGAGTCTTGGATATCGGAGATAGGCCAAGAAGTAGAGCTTGACCTTGACGATCGGACTGAGTGCAGTGGAGACCATTCTATGCTAAGCAGAGGCACCTTGAACTACCAACCCGAGAAACCTTCTCTCTCTCAGGATAAAGATTGTTGTGTTCACCTGAATACCAATGTTTGTGAACTTGGCGTCAAACCCAACCAGCCAGAAAGTAACATGAACCTGTCCAAGCGAGCTGAATTGGATATCATTTCTCAGGAAGAAGGAACGAACAAAACTAAATCAACTTCTACCGCTTCGCAGTTGGAGCATGGTGCACAAAGTAATGACAAAGAGCCAACGTTATCAGCAGTGAGTAGTAAAATGGTGGCTGGGACGAAAAAAGTGCCTAGAAATGGCATCGCCGATGGTAAGGAACGGAAGTGTCTGTTGAACAGATCTTTGCGCAAGAAGTCTCAAATGAGTACATTTTCTGAAGATGGAGTAGCCGAGAACAGCACAATTACTCGATCCACAATATCGAACAAGAAATGTCTCCCGAGTAAACCAAGCAAGGAATCGATTGTAGCGGGGGGAAGCAAGTTCGGTAGTACTGTCACAACCGACAAGCCAAAAAGTAGCGTGAACTTATCCAAGCGAGCTGAATTGGATAACATTTCTAAGAATGAGGGAAGGAAGACAGGCAAAGCTAAATCAACTTCTACCGCTTCGCAGTTGGAGCATGTTGTCCAAAGTGAAGACAAAGAGCCAACGTTATCAGAAGTGAGTAGGACAATGATGGCTGGTACAAGAACAGGGCTTAGAAATGACGTCTTNAGTCTCAAATGAGTACATTTTCTGAAGATGGAGCAGCCGAGAGCAGCACAACTACTCGATCCACAATACCAAACACAAAATGTCTCATGAGTAAACCAAGCGAGGAATCGATTGTAGCGGGTGGCAGCAAGTTCGGTAGTGTTGGCACACCCAACCAGTCAAAAAGTAGCATGAACTTGTCCAAGCAATCTGGATTGGATAACACTTCTCAGCAAGAACGAAGGAAGACAAGCAGAACTAAATCAAGTTCTATCACCTTGCAGTCGGAGAATTATGTGCAGAGTGAACATAAAGAGCCAGCGTTATCAGAAGTGAGTAGGAAAACGGTGGCTGGTACAAGAACAGTGCTTGAAAAGGGTATCATCGATGGTAAGGAAGAGAAGGGTCTGCTGAATAGATCTTTGCGCAAGAAGTCTCAACTGAGTACATGTTCTGAAGATGTAGTGGCTGAGAACAGTACTATTACTCGATCCGTAATATCAGACACAAAATGTGTCCAGAGTAAACCAAGTGAGGAATCGATTGTAGTGGGTGGCAGCATGTTCAGTAGGACAACTAATGCAGACACCAAACCTCCCTTGACTATATCCACAGAAGAAACGAAGAAAACATTATTTTTGCAAAAGAATCTAACCAAACTGAGCTTGTCCTTGAAAGCCAATGATGGAAGCGGAGGAGAAAAGAAACAGTTATCTTCTATCCTTCCTGAATCTAAGAAGACAATCACTCTAACCCCAATGAGCAAGTCTCTTGCAAAGAAGGTAATGCGGAAATCACCTCTCTTGGGATTAAAGCAGCCCAAGTCAAGTGTGTCGACCTCAAGAAACGAAAAGGGTTCAGTTGAAACAGATGTGAATAGACACACATCCATGATGCAGCCTTCCAAACCCGGCCACTCTCGCAAAACCACGTCAGGGAAGGGTCCGGAAATAGCCATTCCATTGGATACAATTGGGGAAGCACCCTCAACCTCTCCACTAGTTCCCAAAAGCACTCTGAATATCAATTCGCCACATAGACTTCACCCTCCCATCATCGTGAACAATGATGATAGTATTGGTGGCATATCACCGCCGCATGTAAGGTGCTCACCCAGATTGATAACTGTCATTGATAACGATGCACAGGATACACGTGATGTAGAAATTTACGTCCAACCCACAATGGATATCTCAGTCATTTCTGATGCGTTGCCTTCAGAAGTGTTAGAAGAGCTACCTACCAAAGTTGCTGCAGAGCAATCAAAGGCTTGCCTGGTTCAGACCTCGCGAGAAAGAACTGTGGAGCGCTTTTCAGAGAAAATACACTCTAATCCACGCGTAGACAAGTCGTGCTCTGTCATTGGTGTAGATGAGGAGATCCAGTCTATTACATGTGATACTCCCAACGTACATGTTAATGTTTCAGGAATAACAAGCGAAGTCAGCGCTGCTGACAATCCACCGTCAGCAAGTGTTAAGGCCCCAAACGAGCCTGATGTAACGCTGTCCTTGTTGTCTACCGGTCCACATTGCCAATCAGCGCGAAGAAGTTATAACCGATCCGCAACCAAGTCAACAGATTCGACAGTGCAAGCAGGAGCAGCACCCTTGTCATCAGTCATTGATCATGTCGCCTTCGAATCACCGACACACATAGAGTTTCCCGGCAGAGCCGACACGTTTCCCGAATCACACATAACTGAAAAACCACCTCATCAAAACCCTACACCCCAAAAACGTACCTTGATAGTAAGTCCAAGAGCTCTTTGGGTTAAACGAAAATCTAATCAAGTGGTTCTGAACTGCCAACAACCCACACCTTTTACTATGAGAGGGGAAGCGCCCCACTCTACATTTTCAACATCTCAGGAAAACTCGTGTTCACGTTCATCACCAGTCGATCAATTGGCCTTTGTATCACTGACACGCAACGAGTTTCCCGACACAGTTGTGGCATCTCCTGAATCACTAATACCTGAAACGCCACCCCATGAAAGCCCTAAACCCCAAAAACTTTCCTTAATCACAAGCCCGAGAGCTCTTTGGGTTAAAGCAAAATCTAAACAAGAGGTTCTCTACTGCAATCAACCCATATCTGTTTCTACGACAGCGGGGGAGCCTTTCTCTGCCCTTCCAACATGTCATGATAACTCGTCTTTCGATACTTCCACCAATCCAGCGCACGCTTTGATCAGGAATAAAACCACTCAACCAAGAATTGAATCTACTGAAATCCTTGCACCTCCCCAGAATGCAGTGGAACAGTTGGCTACAGTTGTCACCTCCCAAAGTGATCAAGATAAAGGTACACAATCTCCCTCTGCTGTTCCAGAATGTGTGTCAGCAAGTAGTAGTTCTACGGCGTCAACAAAATCACAACACTCCACCCCAAAACTAGTTGAAGACAGCTTAAAGATGATTCCTCCCCAGGCAATCTCTTGGTCTGGTTCTAATTTGGTTCGTACAGATGTTGATGCCCTTCAGAATGGATCTGCGCACGCCAACACCTCACCTCAACACAGCCAAAAAAATTCATTGTCAAAGTTACTTCAATCAAGTGCCAGTCAGGAATATATTTTGGAAGATGTACCCAATCATGCTGTAGCTGGTGTGTCAAAATCCCTAAAGCAAACTGGTACTGATTCTCTTGCACTCGTTGAAATTCCTGAGTCGAAAAGTTCCTCCTCAAAATCGCAACAATCTCAGCAAAGTGGATTGAATGAAGAGGATCCAACTCATAGTTTTGAATCGATTTTGACTCTTGACTGGGATCTTTTTGATGATGTCAGTGACTTAAAAACCAACGGTTTCAAGTTCCTTTGCAAACAGCCTATTTGTCAAAAAATTGACATTCAATGTGATGAGCACATCCGTGCCCAAAGTGCTGGTTTGGAAAATGCTAACAGCCATCATACGGAGAAAAATCATTTTGGTGTACTCTGCAAACATCCAAAACTTGAGCGCCTCGAAATCCTCAATGATGATGATGAATTTGTGGAAGGGGGGGTGGCTTGTCCTAGGTATGAACATAAACCCAAATTCAACATTGCTGCAGCTCTATATGAAGCAATTTGTCATTGTGTAGGACATGAGCAGTTCAGTGATATTTTGGTGAATCCAACCAAAGTTGATGACTCCCTTGGATTGGGTTTCAGTACAGAAACCAAGAGAACACGCAAAATTAAAAAAAAGAAGAAACCAAAGAAACTTTTGACCCCTATAAACGAAGAAGATCTGTTTCCAGCTTCAGGACTGGTAATGAACTGTTCTATAAGTGATACTCAAGCCAGTCCACGTCAACACTGTAGCTTACCAACAAACACAGAGCATGAATGTCCTCACCCCGTGGAAAGTGATCGAGTAGATCTTCGAAACGATCCTTTTCATGCAGAGCTGTTTTCGCATGTCCCAACAAAAAAGAAGACTTCTAGTATATTTTCCTTGTTTGGCAGAAAGAAGAAATTGAAAGGAAAGGTTGAAAAAGATGTCCTAACCTTGATTCAAAGTGAAGCCTTCATGGCAAGTATCATGAAAGAAATACAGTTGGAAGCTAGATCCAGAACACAGACATCTGGCTTCAGTTGTAACATTGCAAAGAATTATAATGACGATGATGATTTTGATTTTCCCGATGCATTCTCTGAGATGCTTGTAAAGCGAATTGCAGAGGAAGCTGTCAAGAAATGTTTAGAAGATCTCAATGAACCTGCAAAACATGACGTGTGATCTTGAACTGCATTGTCTTTACGCCTCATTGTTCGATTTCCTGGTTTAAATGTCGTAATATTATGTCACTGTGATCCTATCATTTTCCCACGCTGTTTTACTATTCCATTGTAGCTCTTTCACACCTCCCCTAGACCTGTTGCTCTGATCACAAGCTCTGCTCCAACCACAAGCAAGTACAATGTTGCCAAGCTTTAATAAATAGAACATGTGTGAAAGGAATATGCAGAGACAGTAGGGGCTGTCGAACTTTTCCCTCCTTGATAGACTTAGGGCCGCAGCTTTCCAGACAGCTGCTCGGGTGTATCCTGGTGCATCGCCATATATATATCCAGCACGGACTACACCAGGCCATCAGGATACCCCTGTGTAGAATACACAGACATCCTACTAATTCCAACGCATTCCTGTTGGCACCATTTCTGGAATACACTGACCACCACAGATATTCCATCACACACACAAAGGAAAAGGCATCCTTCCCCATTGCGATTGCAGCACAAGATGCTCACAATTTCTGATTATTCAATTGCAATCATTCAATTGAATATCTGCTTCTACCAGCAAAGCCTTCAAAGTTCCTAAGTTTTTCATCCTTCACTTCCTCTCCTCTCACCACCATGTCTTCCGCCGCATCATTTGCTGTGATCAGTGCACAAGGTATGTATCAAGTTGCAAGGGACGGTACTATCAATGCAGCAGTTCCAACTGTTGGATAATTTCCCAACCCCACGCAGTGAACAAGAACACTGCTAGTATTACATCACATGCAGCCCACTCCAGTTCTCCCTCTAGGGACCAGCACATGCATTGCATCAAATCATGGAGATCTAACAGTCCGCTGTTCCTCTGCTCCTGCTCCTCAGCATCCTACACCTCCGGGCACACCTCTGCCCCCACATGGCTGGGTTCCCACTCTCTTCTCATCATGTTCTTCAAAGGCAACACGGAGGATGCCTCTTCCCAAGGCAACACCTTTTGCAAAACTCTCACCATGGCAAAGTGCATTTAGCCAACAACAACCTCTTTGCAGGGTTTTATGTCATCACTCCAGGCAACACCGCTGCCTGATCTTCCAGCCCCAACACTGTACATTCACTGACACCAATACCGGCATGAAACAGGATTTCCTCCTTGGTCACAGCAGCAATAACCCATGCTTCTTGTGCTCGGAATACAGTTTCCGTCGACATAACAAAAATTCTCACTTGCATTGTCAATACTGACCTGGACAATATACCCGTATGCTTCCGCTCAGGACCGGCCTTCACAGTAGGCAACATCACCATCACAACCACACTCACCAACACACTGTCACCAACCACCACCTACAAGATTGTTCTCTTGCCAATGGCTCTACCCATACCATTTGGCATCAATGACACCACCAAAGGCACCATCAATGAAGCAACAGTTGATATCCTCAACACCACTGTCATCAGTGGCTCCTTCTGGGCATGCCACATCACAGCATTCGACTCTATGCAATTTCACAAACTCTCATGTCTCACCAGCAATGACGGCCTAGGCAAGGTGTCTGCCTGCCTTATTATTCCCCTCCTCACATCAGGCCAAGCATGGGGTACCTCACCACTAATTCTAGTCTTTGGAGTCAGTGACAACAAAGAAGATGAAGCAAATGCCATCATCGACGCTCTCACTGCAAGACTTGCCAAGATCAAGTTCACCTATCATGGTCCACCAAAGCCAACAACACAGCTCACCAACCATACAACCATGACTTACACTCGTGCCTCAATGAATTACCAGTCTCTCTACCCGTTACATGCAGACAACCCCCCGGCACCACAAACACACTGGCCAAGGACACCCTTGTCAAGAAAGCACCCCTTAACGACTGTCTCAAGGACCAAGCATGCCTTGCACACCTCAGCTGGGATCGCACAGCAAAAGCCCTCCATCTGCCAACATTCCCTGAGAATGGCAAGTGGATTTACAACCAACTCGGCTGGGCCTGCATCAACAATAACATGGCCAACATGTTCAACAACATCCCCAAGACTCTCCTTGGATCAACCAACTTCCTACATTGCAAAGTCGACCTACCTCACCATAACCCACTCATCTACACCCACTACAAGACCAGCCACTAGAAGTCACCACCATGATATCCATCAACCTCACAGGCAAGAGCAAAAAGCGTTTCCACTACTTCTATTTCATCCCAGACTCCAAGTCCCTTGCCAAAGATTGCTTGCACACCATGTATGACCACGAAGCCAAAGAGCAGCTCGGCAAGGCAAAAGAGAACCTCAGCAAGGTCCGCACCACAATCACAACAAGCAGCCATCAGTGCAATGCACCACCTTGGGAATATCTCGTCAACATCTGCGCTGTCATTGAGGCCCAATTTGAGTGCGACATGACCCTACTTGACATCAAGATGCTGCCATGTTCATCATGGTGCACACTTTTGCCCTGCACATAACCTCCGCCTCCATGTGGTCATACCTCAAGAAGACAAACCAGCCCCACATACCTCTCATCCAATGGGTAGTACAGATGATTGACCAACTCAGCATCCTCCTCACGCACCCACTTAGACATACCAAAAATGTCTCCTCAGTTGCCCGCGGTAACATAAGCAACATTGCCAAAGACAAATTCATCAAAGCATCCAAACTCCTTGATGACCACATCAGCACCCTCTATAAGTTTGAAAGCGGTGCAGGCACTATCCCATCATGCCCACTTTTACAAGCGGAAGACCTCAAGCAAGCCAAGTCCAAATAGGACCTGCAAAAGTGCACGACACCCATTGATAACCAAAAAAGGCCACCAATGAATGACACAAAATGTGCCCATGCCGCTGTTGCTACACCAACAGTGGAAGACATCTCCAGTACCCTTACGTTCAAAGGCAGGTCAAACAAGATGATGACATCCATCAACAAACCCAACCCCATGCTCTGCCTTTGCACCTCCTGTCACCGCGACAGCAAACACTATCCCCATGGCTCCTCCTGCAAGATGATCCAAGACTTGGACATAAACAAGTAGCCCGACGCAACATTTGTCCAATGGAGCACCTTGGTTGACCAGACACCAAACCTGGAATGGAATTGCAAGGTCATCAACCCAGCAAAACTTAGCGCTTGAAGTGCAAAACTTGCAAGCTCCACACTCTCACTTGCAAGCATGGCCACTTGCAAATCGTAAGCTTGTTATTACAAGAATAACATCTAATACCAAACAAATTGTCTTTTATTAATTAAAGTTAGACAAAAGCAAGACTCTACACCACCTACCCTGACCTCAAGTTAACACCCAACCTTAGCACCAGCACCATCAATATCACAACCCATGTCCACCCGGACACCTCATGTGCCCCGTTGGTGCATACCCTCCACCATTGATGTCTCTCTTCTCCGGGAATACAATGCCAAGTTCCTCAGTCTCTTGGATTACAACCCACACTGAGCCGCACTTGGTGAGGAGTTTACTCATCATATCTTTCACTCGCCACCATATGCAATGACATTAGCACCAATAATGCACGTGATAGCAAACCCCGTGCATCACTACCTACCCAACACGAACTCATGACAAAAGGTTTTGGCATCCCGAGCCTTGCTCATTCATTTCACCAAGAACCCACTTTCTAAATGATATACATCACCATCCTCAAGACAGACTTCTTTGCACCCGGTGACATAATCACACTGCACAACACATATCCCCTGCTCTCACATCTACTCAGTGCATGCATGCACCTTGATACACATGACTTCCTCTGGCTTTCAGAGGACAATTCTGCCTGGTCCTTTCAGACCAAACTCAGTGGCATGCAAGCATATGCCTTTCTAGCTTGACTCCTCCACTACAACCTGAGTGTTGCGAACATTGTTTGCTTCCTTGGAAACAACTACACAGGTGCTTACCATGACATTGCTAGCATCACAACGTAGCTCTAATGTCTCAGACTGGATGAATTGTTAATCTCCCAATACATAAGGATCATGACTGTGGACTGCCTGAACCACTTCAATGCCTTGATCACATGAGCGAATGCTCCGCTTTACCGGCAGAACGGTAACCACCCATCCATATCCAGTCAACCGGACCAAGTCATGGCCACCACGAACAAAGAAGAACGCAACAATTATGTCCTCCACGTACCACACTGGATCTGGCACTTTGTCCCACATTGGTTTGTCATAACTCAGCACATCCTTATCAAACCAGGGAAAAGGATCACCAGATATTTGATGCTTTCAAACAGTACAACTGGGACTCTATCCCAGTCAACCATATGACCTCCACACACCATGCCTCTGAACTCCCCTGCAAATTTGGATCCATCCGGGAGGAGATCCTCATCCAAGCATACAACCTGTGCATATCCTATCCACATTTGACATTGTCATCCATGCCAATAATGTCAAGTCCTGCTTTTGCCAGATCAAGCACCACCTGGACATTGTTGGGGCATTATTTTACAACCTCTCCAAGTGTCTATTCTTCCAAGTAAGTCTAGCCTTTGGTGCCAACTTCAGCCCGTCCAATTGGGAGGCTGTCTGGCAAATCCAATCGGCACTGTCCATGTGACTCTTCCATGATGCCTTGCTTGTAATGAAGCACTGCACCATCCTTGACCAGAAATGGTGATACCGCTCTCTGGGAGCCCGCTCCAGACCCCTTCTCACAAAGGCAATCAAAGATGTTGTGAACCTTGGCGTCTTTGACTCCAATGACACTCCGATCACCACACCACACCTTGTATATGTGGACGATGACATGTATCTTGACATTGCAGACATTGCACGCTTTGAGCATGCCACGACGGACAGCATAGAAGCCATCTTTATCCTCCTAGGCAAGTCCAACCTCACATGTTGACAAGACCTAATATCCTGGTACAAGCTACTCAACATGATGGTCATGCCGGTCAACCACGTCTTTGCCTCATGATCAACACATGCCTACTCACAGGAGGTTCCACCCAATTTCATTGTCAAAGTCATCACCATCCTCCAAACAATGTGGGGACCCCATTGATGAACCTTGATTGTTAGCAAAGACAAGATACTCACAGGCAAAATCAACCACATTGGATTCGGCACTTCATGGTTGAAGCTCCTCCTTGGTCACATATAATCCTCATTGGCCTCCACCTTGCGCTGAACCAATCACACCTTGTTTGCACCATCCATGCCTTCTGTTGCACACTCAAAGCCATATGGACAGCACCCACCACCCCAGATGGGGATAAACAATGCGCCTCCCACAAGGGTAACATGGCCCAAGCCATACATCATCACAAAAGCAAGCACTTCATTAACTGCAATACCATGCAAGATATACGCCTCATCGAACACACACTGGGAATGGACAAGATCCTCAAGGCATGCCCAATTGCCCATCTCATACCCCGCACGCCGATTGGCATTGCACACAGCAACTCCTCTCCCTGTATGTTGCCGGCAGCTACACATCTTTGCCTCATTCTGGTGGTATCTTGAATGGCCACCGGAAATTCAAGGAAGAATCACCCATCACAATGCCAGACGCAATAACCCTCACCTCATCAGCATAAATACCATTGAGTATGCAACACAAATCATCTCTATGCTGGACTGTTACCAGCACATCCATGACCTAAGGACATGGATGTCCTGACTCGGGCAAGCCTGAACATCATCCATGATCCCTACTGCTTGCATACACCATACAACCATCCGGTCACCGTCTATCTCAATGCATCCTCTGGCACGTGAAAACAAATCACATCATCAGAAGTTGCCACATTCCTATTACACGTCACACACAATACCCTTCAACATACCACCTGGACACCCAGACCTGAAATCGTGGTCCTGCCACTCAATCCGAGTTATGGCAGCAAATCAACTCCATCACACATGGCTCTCCGATTCTTATATCAAGAACCGCCTCAGGTGGTGCAGCAACAAAGTCCTCATGTACCTCCACAACACCTCCTACACTGCCTTGCAATGCACTGAAGCAATCACACTTGGGCTTGACCCTCTGTCTGACCAAGAAGCTTGCCTGCTCAAATCACACAAAAGCCTACTCTCTAACCAAACCAGTTATAATTGTCGCAGTGACTCTTGCCATCCGTGCACATGCTAGCCTCATATTAGGCACCAAGGCCATGCACTACACCCATACATAGCACTAATTGCCAATCTTGGCACCTACCTTGCCATAGTAATGACACTATTAATACACATCATCATAATTCAAACAGATTAAGACTTAATTTATTACAAACTATCTCCCGATAGGGCCCAGCTTGGTAACCTGATTGTACAAACTCCCATCAGCTTGGTTAGCCAATTTTACAAAAACCCATTGGGTGACCAGATATTGTCTACCCCCTTCAATGCCCCCAGCCCCCAGGGTTGTGATGAGTTATCAGGTGACATCACCCTGGCAGCATCACCAGTCTCTCCGACAATTGCAAGTTTACAAGGTTTGCCCAGAGCCTGTGTATCCCAGGCCCCTCTGTACTGGGCTCAGCTTGCCAACCACCTAACAAATGCAAATCAGTTGCTGTCCATCTGTGCCTCACATACTCCTCCTCATCAATTTTGCCAGCATAGAACTCCACGACCAAGAACTGGACCTCACATGCCCTTGCCTGATGATCCACACCTGCAGCAAAGGTGGTTAGACATAAATCACAACACCACACTCACACAGAACCAAAACACACTCACCAGGTTGAAACACAACCATATAATATGCACCATGCAGTCTGATGGATGCGAGCATCTCTGCCGGATCATACTCAACACCATCCGGCATTAAGGCCATGGACAACTTGTTACGAGGGTTGCCATCAAAATTTGAGGTACACTCAAGATGAGCAAACAGATCCACAAATGTCTCTTCGATATCCCACCACAGTTCCTATGACAGACACAACAAGTTAGTAGTAGGCATCACTGCGGATGATTGAAACACATGCACACCAAGCTTTCCTCCTCCACAACATCATCTTCAGCCCCACCCTTGGGCTCAACAATACACCTCATGGGCATATGGAGAAGGGTCAACAAGGCCAGAACATTATCCTGCTGACTATCAGGAATTGCATAAATTTACCACGATTCCTCAATGCCTGCCAACATGTGCCTGAAAAATTCTGAGGCAGAGCTACCCTCTGTCACCCCAATCAGATCAAACTTGGCTTGGGCCAACCTATCATGAACCCACGCCTCACAATCCTCTGCATGAACAAAATTGTTATATGCTCGGGGCCACATGGGATGACCAAACATGCTGGCACCCACAGCAGTCACGTGGTCTACATCAACAATATTGTCACTTTTGCTATCAGATGATTGCGCACTCATCTCTCACATCACCACTTGCAAGATGGAGGTAGTGACCCATCCACTGGCAGACAAGGTCACATCTATCATCAAGGCACCACACCCTCAGCAAGAACCCTTCCCCATAAAATCTCTACTCCCACACACTTATGAAATCTCATGCACAAAGGAGTCCAGATACACACATACTCCTCCTCTGGAGTTCAGTATCGACATGTACTTTGGAG
>JALLPD010001019.1:375-13299 GCA_036940065.1 Cyclotella cf. meneghiniana
CTAATTCCCTCAACCTCATTGTACGTATGGTACTCCATGGCAACAACAACAAAAAATATTCGACTACACGACGTTAACTTGTACATACCATATGGTACTTTTCGCCAGCCGCCAGTCCTCCGAAAACTTCCTCTGCAAAGAAAAAAGCAACTGAGGTCATCATCGCCCTTCCGGACACCGTCCATCAAGAAGCCCCAGGAGTGGTTGGCTTCCAATACTCTCGTTCCTCTCTCAGCCAAGCAACCCTCCTAAAGAGAGACCCCTTCATTCGCAACATTCCCAAACAATGTCTGGAACAACAACCTTGCACTTCCCCCTGCTTCCCACGCCGGATCCCCGAACCACTTGCCCTCAAAGATGACGCCATTGTGTATCGAATAATGTTGGAGGTCGGGACGGCATTGAAGCCCAGCGTGGAGGGATTGAAGAGTGTTACGGTGGGATTTGATAAGGTGAGCTATGCGGTCGCGGTGGGCGTGGAATGTATTTATGATGTTGTGAAGAAGAGGAGTTCAGCGTGATATTGGGATGGTGTGTCGAACTCAAATGTCTATGTTAAAACATCAAATATAATAATTGCTGGTATTCTTAGCGCTTCGAGCCGAGGCGGGAGCATCGAAAGTTGACACGTGAGTCATGCAGTCAATTTCGATATTTGAAATGGGATTGGATCAACGAGTGAGGAATTTCCTGACAATCATGAGCTAAAGTGCTTTGTTTCAGAGTCCGGATGGTGTATATAATTTCGAGTACGGCAACCAACACGAGTGACTACATATCAAAGATTGTTTGTGTTGCGGCCTTGGCGAGTACGATATGTTTTGGCTAAGTATCACAAACATTGGTTTTCAAAAAGCATTAACATTCAACATTTGTGTACTTCGATCCAACTAATTTTCAATGATAGATCGTTTTGCATCTGGAAAATCTTCATAAAAACCCAATTCAACAGTTGGCATTTCCATCACACCGTTTCTTATTGTTACCAGGATCACTCTGTTCTTGCATCCCCGTCAAAGGAATGCCGCTCTGATCAAAGTCCAGGACTGCACAAAAAATCAAAGAAAGAAGTCATATCATGAACTCTTGTGTGAGATCAAGTAGATCTAAGCCGACTCTTACGTGAATCCTTAGCATATGCGAGACGAGGCTGAGGCTCCGGATGCCCAAACCTCTCCGGTGACATTGGAGGAGAAATAATCGTGGCATTGGATGGTGGTTCGGAATGTTCTTGCATCTCTTGGTTATGATGGCGCTTATTGTGGTGCCTCCCCTGCTCTCCTGCAGGGAGCAATACGCCTGATATTGGAGAAGACAACATGGGCAAGGCTGGAAGAGAGGGAGGTGAATATGGATACCCCATTGGCGGAGGAGGGAGTGGTACGCTGGGAAGTGGAGTGGGAGAAAAAGCTGCCGCAGGAAGGGAAGGCGCCATGGCAATCGGCGATGGGATGGAGTAGTCTTCATTGACTTCCTGACTTTCGACCATGTTGATAGGCATGACTAGGGGATGATTTATTTGTTGCTGATGCTGCGTGGATAGGCGCTGCTGTTCGACAGCCATGATACGACGTTGCGTCTCTTGAAGCATTTGCATTTGGTGAGCATGCCTCTGCTGTAGTTCGTACTGTTGATACATGAGGTGTTGCTGTTGTCGGTTAAAATGCTCGTTTTGGTACAAATGATGATGATAAAGACGCTGTCCGTGAGTAGGGGAGCTGTTTTCGGTGGAATGTGACTGAAAGGAGTATACACTTCCGGCGTCTCCACCTGTGAAAGGTTGGTAGAAAATTGGCACGCCAGCTTGACTTCCTTGATGATGTGGTTGTTGATGCTGCGGCTGGTAGTACTGCTGCTGTGGACTATACATCGATGGCTGCTGTCGTCTTTGATGTTGGAATTTTCGTCCTCGTTGATTGTATCCCGGACTACGACCAGGTCGAACAGGTGAATTCTCTTCCACGTCTTGTGTTTGGCTATGCTGTTGTTGCTTAAGATGATGTTGTTGCTGTTTCGAATCAAACTTGGGATAGTTCTGTGCGACGGATGGACGATTGGGTCCGTGCTCCTTGGCTGTTGCAACCGCGTTCAAGTCTACAATTGAAAAGTTTCGTAGTTCATTCATGCTAAGCGGAGGATCTGGTGTACTTTCGATCCCATCCTTTGGGTTCATGGATTGATGTGGTAAAATCAGAGGACAATGAAAATGAGAGTAATCATTTCTATATTTCAAAGAAACGATAGGGGTCCAAACACTGTAAGCACTCACAGGATAAACAGTCATCTTCCCCCACTTACTAACCGCCAACCTCAAATACTTGCCCTGATGCAATTCCACCGTACAATTCCTCAAGACGACCGCACCACCGTCGTTCGACACTTGTTTCAAAAGGTCTATTTGGTCATCGCGAGCACGTAAAGATATGGACCCCGTGGTGTCGCCTACTTGCACTTCTGCGACGAGGACGCGGGACCCGTCGACGCGAAGCTTGTCCACCACTATGTCGACCTTGCCCACGAGTCTGTTTCATGTGTGAGTAGAACACGGAGTGTCGCAGAGGGTGAGTTCGCATGATGTATGTGAAATCAAGGAATGACAAACGAAAGAACAACTCACACGCAGAGATTGAAACCATCCCTCGGAGGCTGCAACCGATTCGTATGAGTGTGATGATATTTATGAAATGTTGGCGGGAGCACCTGAGAAGACTGTTGCTGCTGCGACGGCGCCCCCGACGGCAGAACCTTGAGAGGAGAGTCGGTCCTTGCTCCTGCGTTGAATTCAGTGCTGCGTGACGCAGCGTCGATCGCCGCTCGATTGTGTTTCCCTTCGAGTTCTAGATCGGCGACCCGGCTGGCGGTGAATGCCACGGCGGTAGAATACGAAGTCGGCGAGATGGTCGTTCGAGTCGGAGCCGTTGCGGAGTCCGAGGAAGCGACTGCATTCTCCTTCTCGTCTTCGTCGGTTTCGTGGTGTTTCGCGGCGGCGTCTCCATCGGTGTTCTTGGTCTTGAGTGCTTTCTCGAGTTCTTCGTTCAGCTTGTCCTCGTTGAAATCGTATTGGCTGTGAACTAATTTGTCGATGGTGACATAGGTCGCCTTACGGAGGGGATAGACTGTTTTATTCGAGGGCGGAGAGCTGCTGGTCGTTGTTGGCGGAGGAGCTTTCAGCATGATGACGAAGGCACAAATGCAGATTGACGACGAGCTTCGAAGAGATGGGGACAGATGGGTGTTTCTTCGCAGTCTTGCTGTCAAATCAAGAAGAATTCTTTTAGGCAATCCCAGTGCTTGCCATCATGAACAATAATTAGTGGGATTGCCACGGAGAGGGCTCCCGTGGACATGCCGGTCTCCGGCCTCTCTCTGAGATTTTCACGTGTCTTCTGTGATGCTATGTTGTTCGAAATGAGTGAATTCTCATCTCCACAAAAATCTTGAAAAAAGTTCCTTCTGTCGATGTGTCTTGGATCCACTTCAACTTCAGTGAGGAAAGCCTAAGCTTCACTGTTCTCCTTGTTTTGTCGGACTCCGACGGCCAACCATGGTTTGAAAATGGGGGATGACGTTGTTTTGACAACAAGAACGAGAAAAGCTTGAGTCTACCACTGGAATGAGCAGCGTACCACTCCCTGCTGAATATCAATCTCTCACAAAATGATTACTCCTACTTGATACTTAAGCCAATCTTGAACACGACATAAAATGACGACATGATTCGTTTCTGTGCGGAATCAACTGCGCAGAAGGATGAGAACTCCATGATATATAAATTTGGTATGTGTTTATTGAACCTTGCTGCTCACAATCTTGTCAACAACTAACTCGACCGTAACACGACTACTTTCTCTCCTCTTTCTCTCCCACAAGCAACGAACCACTATTCGACTCGACATTCATCGCATCGTCAACAACAAGACAAATTAAATTACATGACTACCATTCCACGATGACACCATTATCAACCCTCATCTCGTCCCCGTTTCTACTCTCCCTCCTCCTCTTGTGTTTAAATCTCCCCCCGATTCATTCGGATAAATTCTGCGGCACCGACCAATCCAACGCCGAATCCACCTGCTGGCAACCCTGCGGCACCGACGCCGACTGCTGCAGCCTCGGCCAACGATGCTACGAAGCCGGAGAATCCTGCGGCAGCTCCGCCTACGTGGGACCGACTCACAATTTCTGCGGTGTCAGTTGGTGCGATGCCGCCTATACGTGCGGAACGCCGTGCGATGGAGGAGCGTGTCCCGACGGTTTGTATTGCTACGCTTCCACTCCCTGCGATGGCAGGATGCCGCCGCCTCTTTCACAAGAACCGACGGGGAGCACCACGAGATTTTGTGCGGACACGTTGGATCAAGCGAAGGAGACGTGCTGGCAGCCTTGTCCGAGAGGAGATGGCGACTGCTGTCTCGGACTGACCTGTTTCGACACGGCGCTGTCGTCGTCTACTTCCTCGTTGGGAGAATGCTCCAACTCCGACTATTCCGGCAGCAATAATTTCTACTGCGGAAAATCGTGGTGTCATGCCGCCTATACGTGCGGGCAGACTTGTCCCGGAGGAACGGACAACGAGTGCACTGCCATCGGAGAGTATTGTTATGCCGATGTCCCTTGTACCTATGTTAGGACTGTGCCAAACGTTTTTCCGCCGACGAGTGCGCTCACGCCACCGGAGTCTTATACGGGGAGTGGATACCTGGAAGGATATACTTCAACCTATAAATACTGCGGGAAAGATCCGGGGGATGCCACTGAGAGATGTTGGCAGGAGTGCAACTCCGATTCGGACTGTTGCTTTGGGCAATATTGTGAGTTGCTCGATAAGTCGTTTGTGGTTATCACTCGTGCTTTCGTTTCGTTTCGTTTTATTCGGCACTCATCGTATCCCTACGTCGCCCCGATGATTGACATAGGCTTTGATACTGGGAGCAATTGTGGCCAAGCTTTCTACGATGGCCCCAATCACTCGTACTGTGGCACATCCCGTTGCGGTGAGTTTATTTTACCTCAGTTTCTTATTCACAGAGAAACCAAGCTCACAAATTTTCTCCGAAACAATAAATGAAACCATTTCGCATATAAGACGCCATTTCGAAATGTTCCGTGGCATGTCCACTAGGAAACGAATGCCCAGAAGGTGAAACCTGCTTTGATAACACGCCTTGCGATAGCGACATACCATCGACGCAGCCTTTCTATTGTGGGCTGGGTGAAGCAGAAGCGGCCGAGAAATGTTGGCAACCTTGTCCGGGCGGGCAGGATTCGGAGTGCTGTTTTGGACAAACTTGGTGCGTTAGAGTTCTAAATAATTCTCGATGTCTATGACAGCAGTGCGAGCTTCATCTTATGTTGATTGCTTAATTATTCACAGCTACAACACCGGTGGCGCTTGCATGGTATCTGTCGACAATACTATCAATCATAGATACTGCGGCCTAGATAAATGCGACGCCTCCTACAAATGCGGTACCGCCTGCCCAGGAGGGACCGATGATGAATGCCCAGAAGGTGAAACCTGTTTCGAGGACACGCCGTGCTCGTCCGATGCGGCGCCGCCCTCCTTTGATTTCGCGTATTGTGGGGAGAACGCAAAGGATGCAGCGGATAATTGTTGGCAGCCTTGTAGAAATGATGGAGATTGTTGCTTTGAACAGACGTGTTATACTAATAATAAGGAATGTGGAAATCCCAATTTTCAAGGGAGTGCCCATTTCTTTTGTGGCACTGGTGAGTCTTGCCAATAAATTTGATGTCGTTCAAACTGCGTTACACGCAACAATCATATTAACGTAATCCTTTTGTAGACTTTTGTGATGCAGCCTTCAAATGTGGCAAGCCTTGCCCATCAGGGTATGATGCAGATTGTGATGTAGGTGAAAGATGCTTTGCAAACACACCCTGTGATGCTGAAAATGCATCAAGTTATGGGCTACCGCGGAGTGCCATGAATTTAGCATTACAATACACACCGCAACAACCGTCAGTGGGAACAATCTTATCAGCAACCTGGATATCGGAAATCATAATATTGTGTATGGTGTCTTTGCAAGCAAGTTGAATTTTCTGCCAAAAACATGTGGGACAATTCTGTTTTTTAAAGACTGTACTATAGTGTATACAATTCGACTTGTAGTGGAATCTGGATACATTCACTCTTAGCAGATGCTCATGTGATCACCATGATCGTTGCCTGTATTCCTCAGTTCAGTCAAATCGAAATTACCATTACACAACAGCTGATTGGGGCAAATTGTGTCGTGGAGCTGTTGCTTCAGCAGCTCGCAACTCAGGAATCTTATCTGCCAGGGCAACCATCTCATTTGCCTTTCTCATAACCTTTGGCCCTCCCCATAGATCCGAAAGTTGCCTCTTTCTAATTCCTAAAGCGAACATGGTTAGAAGACAAGCTGGGACAATATACAGTAGTGCTGGCTGACCACGTTGCATTCCATAGACCGCTATGTACGCAGCACTCAGTCCAACCGCATAAGCTACCATCATGGGTCCAAAATACCCTTTTTTGAGGCTTTTCAAAAAAGCCCAACTGTTATTGATAATGACTTGCTTTCGTGTCAGTGGTGGAGTGTATTCCATGTCTTCTGACGCAGCTACAGCACCTTCGTCGTCGTTGTCATCGCTGGTTTCGTTAGGAACACCCGCGCTTGCTTCAGAGCATTTTCTTGTTAAGAACTTTGCTCCGTCATATCTGGCAGCAAATGAGATCAACAATCCTGGCAAAACAATGTCTCCCAATCCAATCATACTAAAGCCTTCCCTGTAATCACGTAGCCATGGAAAAACCAACATCATAGGAAGTGGAGCTTGGCTCCCAGTGCATCTAGAGTCAGAAGGGTACTTGTAACAAAAAGCAGCATCACCACGTGTTCCACCCATGGCAACATCTACCATCACAGACGTGCCAAAGATGTAGGGGGATATGAAGACATAAAAGATGTCGTAGAAGAACACAAGGACAAGGAGAATTGTGCCAACCATGATGGTGTTGATGTGAATGACGCCCATAACAAAAATGCAGTAAGATACTCCCATTACATCTTGTATTACCCAATAATAGGTGTTAGAAAGAGGCTGCACGGACGAAAATGCGATGACTATCCAAACGATGCCAATTGCATAGGCAGATAGGGAGCAAATGACATCAATCACTCTCCAATTGCCAAAGAAACTGAGCACTTTGATTTCCTTCTGATAATGTTTTTCTTTCAACACTCGAGTATAGAGAGGTTGGAAAATGATTTGTGCCATACATGAAGACCCTCCGAGACCATAAGCTACTGTCACAATCTTGAAGAGGTTGAAGAAAAAGAGAAGGAGGAGGATGGCCGAAGCACACAAAACAAAAACGAAAGCATGCATGGCATGGAGTTCCACACGCCTCTCGGCAGCCGTGGGTGGCCCGGATTGCAGAAGCGATTGAACATTGACTCTTCGTGTTTGCTGTTGCTCTCCCAGGGTTCTGGAGGATGTACCAGTAGCTCCGTCAGTTGTTGTTCCTACGGCTCCAATGGAATCCATTCTTTCCACAGTTTCGCTGATAGCAGATTCAGGATCAGCACGTTGGGTAGTATCGTCGTTATTTAAATTTGTACTTTCAGGGAAAGCATCATCCGGGGGGGTAGCAGTATGTGCATTTGTTCCATCGTTCCCGTTAACATCGAAATCCTCATCGATTTGAAAGATGGAATCTTGAGCTACATCATTGCGGGCTGTAGTTTCCCCATCGTTATTAACGTTCGAAGCCGGCATTTCAACTTCCAGCTCCACATCCTCGGCCAAATCAACAGTATCATCAGTGTCGGCCCTTTCTCTTCCCCCACCAACAGTCGCAGCAAGATCGGAACTGGGAATGACGGCGCTTCTCGAAAACACCAGCAATCCCTCATTCAGGGCGTTATTAATATTCTTCCAGCTCTTCCTATACTCCGACGCAGATTCGTAACACGATATCCACACTGTGAACACGGCCATAGCCCAAAGAACAATGGTGGAATAATGAAAGTCAGGATACCACCGTGCGTAAGGAACAACAGAGATAAAATAGATGTCTCCAACTCCTTCAAGGTCAACACTATCCATAGCGTCTAGAATCATTGCGTTCAATTTCTCTCCGTCATCCATAGTTAGAAAGAACGCAGGGATAACAATCTTCTCTTCCTTGCTCTGCGGTACCGCATCAGCATCGTCATTCCCATCACTTTGCATGCTGACAGGAACATCCCATGCACAACACGCCTCCATGATGCTCCCATCTTCGCTTACATTCTTTCCGGTGATGAGACAGCGTTCACTTGGGCAAGCCTTAAGAAATTCATCCGCAGTGCCACCTTTGCTCTCAAAATCTTTGGCACACCAGCTAAAATCGTTGACCCATCCATGCATGAGATTATTATCAGCATACGGAGGCGGATTCCAGTGAAGTGACGTCGTTTGAACTTCGAAACGCAACCCGATTCCATCGCGAGCAGAATGATCTCCGCATTCGTAATCCGCCCTGTCTTCGGGCCACTTAATGTTGCCCCAATCGGGATAGGAGTCATCGCTGTGCGCCGTGCTCGGGTCGATCAATTCGTATCGGGATTCGAGAGTGTTGAAAATCATGATGCCGGCGGCACCGAGTCTTTGGGCGCTGCGCGCCTTGGCCTCGAAGGAGCATTGTCCGCGTGGCACGAGCACGTATTTTTTGTATAAGTAGCCCACGTCTTGGACATCCACATTTCCAACGGGGCTGAGATAGTTGGATAGTCCCTTGGCTTCGTTGCATAGAAGTGGGTCTGCGACAGGTGGTTCGTCTACTTGGAACGATGAGTAGCCGGAGGGAAGGCGGGAGGACTTTCCTAGGGGATTGTGGTTGTAGGATCGATGTCCTTTGATGGGTTGGGGGGCAAAGTCCGATTCGGTGGCGTCGATGCGAAACAGATATTCGATGGTGACGCCTAAAAATGATGTTGGGAAATCAGGAAGACATCATTCGTTAAGAAGTCAAACATGAGATCAATACATGAAGCTTACGCAAACTAATAACATTCTTCGAGCATCAGTCACGAACATCAAGACAGTCATGACAGAAGTTTGAGGAAGACATAGACATGACATGGAATTGAAAACAGCGCATCTACTGAAAGCTACATGAATCTTAGGTCACAACCCCGTTCAGAGGTCAAGCTCTAACGTCCACTAAAACTTGACTGAACGCTGTCGACCCGCGACCTCACGACAAAACAAAAATTACAAATAGCCACCTATCTGAAAATAGGCTCATGAAACGCACAACGTACCATCCACGTTAGAATGAGTCCTACGAATGTCGAGGTGGGCAGTGGGCATGTACGCTTTGGCGAATGGAGCAAGGAGGGCTGCACCTGCGGACATGAGCCACAGAGCAACAACGGTTGAGGCTGCCATGGTCTCCCGTTGATGAGAGAACAAGGTGAAACCAAAAAAGATTAGTTCGATAGAAATGGGAATTAGATTCCGATGCAAGATTTTTTTGCATCTTGTTTGTATTAGTCGGAGGGGTGAGCTCAAGCAGACCTGAGATTATTTGATAAACCTGTATCATAGAAAATCTTTGTGTTGGCAGGAGGACAACGTTGGATCACGAAGGTATGGTACGATACAATCAGCTATTGTCAAAATCATACAATTTCCCGTAACTTGTGTTGTATTGTATTGTACCATAAGATCTTGCCCGATCCGAAAAAAGTGCACATCACTAAGACCATTCGCAGCCCACTGGGCTGAATCTCGGGCAAAATGCATTTTTTGTACTCATAACCTAAAAAATTCTCAAAATGGGCTATTTTGGGCTGTGCCGAGGTATGGGCAATCAGCGTGTTCTGCCAAAAACGTTTCGCACAAAGAATTTATTTCCGCCCATTGGGCAAAACCCATCACTGTGCCCCCAAGGCCACCCAGACGGAATTGTCTGGGTAGAACCTTCCCGCCATATTTCCATTCTTCCCCGCCACTATTAATTTTATTTCGTCTCTGCACCAATTTTCCATCGTCATCAAGTCCAACACTTCTTACTCTTAAGATTACCATGACTTCTGCATCATAGGATGGCAAATACATCACTTCTGATTGTTCATCAAGTGGCAATGAATCAGAATCTGAGAAGCTTGCTGATCTAGAGAACTTTCATTCAAAGGCCAGCACAACAACCAACAAAACAAACAGTGTGAAGCGTCGAGAACCTACTTCAGCCAACAAGAAAAACATCATCAAGAAAAATAATGCAATGACAAAAACGGGTTGCAACAACAAGAAGCATTCAACTTCTTTCACCAC
Source organism: Cyclotella cf. meneghiniana (assembly GCA_036940065.1). NCBI lineage: Eukaryota > Bacillariophyta > Thalassiosirophyceae > Thalassiosirales > Thalassiosiraceae > Cyclotella > Cyclotella cf. meneghiniana. Next base: position 10,693 of record JALLPD010001019.1, read on the forward strand.
AGAAGAATTGCTTTTGGTTGCGAAAGCATTTATGAAGTTGATCTCTCATGCGAAGCTTGGTACTGACTGACAAGAAGGTGGAAAAGTTCTGGGAAGACATCCATCTTCATTACAATGAGCTAGTCACTACAAGCAACAAGATCAATGAGTTCAACATAGAATACATTCCTGTCGAAATCCGCAATACGGAGTCTTTATGCAATTACTGGCAGAGAAGACTGGCACCTGCTGTTCAGAAATTTTCAGGGATCGTGAGCAGAAACAAGCCACTCTCAGGAGGGGGTGTTGGAGACAACCTGATGGATCTTTACTACCAAAGGATGCGTGTCATCTATTCAGCAGAGTCACATATGTACAAGAAAGATTTACCTTGTGACTTTTCCAAACTTATGAAGGCTTATCTTTTTCTTTCAGTTCACCCCAAATTTGAAGTAGAGATTCCCATCAACAGGAAGAAACCCCCATCCAAAAACCCAAATTTGCTTGCAAATGGAGAGGTTGTTATCGGTCAGATTTGTGACGGCCCAAATTTATCTCTTGTTATTGTCCTCCCAAGAAAAGTAGACCTGCTGGACGGGAGACCACCAAACATAGCGATGCAGTAAAGTTTGTGATTGACAAGGTTGTCAAACAGACACATAGATCTCTAAACAATATCAGCAGTAGCCCTGCTCCACTCTGGGAAACTCTTGAGAAGTCACTCTTGGAAGCATACAATCAAATGAGAATGATTGCCAAACAACAGGCATTGATGGCGAACCACCAAATAATGATGCAGGCTCCAGGTGAGTTGCAACAGAAGTATTTTGATGAAGTTTATGGTTCAAGTATTCTTGCTGCAACAAACAGTCATTTGGAAGAAGAAACAAGGCAAGTTGAGTTGCAGAAAAGCAAGTGAGGAAAAGAAAATCATGGAATGTCATCTTGAGATAAAGGAGCTGATAGTATTTCATGTGAAGAGTCTTTGTCAATGCTACACAATACTTCTCAACTACACAATACATCTCGTTGGGTAGAACTGGCTTGCAATGGAGAAGTCAATATGGCAGATCTGCTAAAGTCATGCTATGGCAATGAATTTGGATGTCTCCACAACAGGGACAGCACTGATTTCATGAATGAGTCAAAATTCAAGAGATTCATTCTCTGTACCATTTTCCTGGGATCTTCTAGATGAAACTGGCAGACAGATAGTCAAGGATGAGGATCAAGGTCCATCAAAAAGAGTAGGGACAGTATGGATGGTACCAATTTCCAAGTTGTGAGCAACTTGAAAGTGCTATGCAAGGGAAGACCGATTCAAATAATGAGGAAGAGTGATTTGAATAATGATACTGTTCTGATTTAAAAATATTACTCTAGTGACTATGTTAGTGTGTCGGTCAAATTGATATTATACAAAATACATTTCACTGAATTCTTAAACTGTAACTTTGCAATGAAAGAGGTTTATAAGAAGCAACCATATCATATGCAGTTGACATTGCGTTGGCTCCAAATTTTTGCTTGAACATATGTTGCATTATGGCAGACTTTAACTTTAATGCACCTTCATGGTCATACACCACCGACCATCTTTTGTAAGCCATTTCAAATCTAAATTGGCGTAGCGTTGATGTCTCTGCTTCCATATCCTTGTTACTATCTTCGTCAGCTGAGCTGTCTCCATGGTCAATGTTGCCACTCTCTTCTGCAGTTGACTGTGATGTGTTGTACATTCCAGCAGATTCTTCTTCACCATTTTCCAATCGTGATTCTACCATCATATTATGTTGTAAAATAGCACCCAATACCAAATAATAAATGTCGTCACAATGATGTAGATTGATAGGGTGAGTCAATGCCAAAAATTTGATTTTTAGAACACCAAAACCTCTCTCAACATCCTTCCTAAGAGATTCTTGGTCAGTGGCAAAACGATAAGCAATCTTTGTGTGAGGGTCTGACTCAGATGATATAAAACATGAGAGAGAGGAGTATATGCCATCGACAAGATAAAACAGTTTTAAAAACACTTCACCATCAACAACATAGTCAAAATCAAGCTTTTCATGTTCACAATTGACCATGGATTCCAATAGGGCAGAGCGTTCCCAGATATTGATATCATTTCGAGTACCCGGGAATCCAAAGGTAGCATGCCAAAACCACGGATTTGTATCAATGACTGCCTCAAGTCCTAATCCTGCATATTTTTCTCTACCGTGGAATTGACCCTTCCATGCAGTGGGGCAACTTTTCCAATGAACTTTTGTGACATCAAGCGACCCCATCATACCAGGGATTTTGTGCACCTTCTCATGCGACCTGAATATATTCTTTGCATCTGACTTGGTCGGCCTCCGTAAGTAGACATTAGCAAGAGCATTGCACTCGACCACACCTCATGTTAATTTGAATAGACATGCTCTTGACATGCTTTCACCCATTTGGAAGTAGTCAAGAAATTCTCGTGTTTGACGAATAACATGGTACATGGTCCTAAAGAAAGAAAACGATCTATTGAAGTACTCTTTGAGTTTTGGGTGGTGATAAATGTTGATTTAAATGACGTATTTTGGGGTGCAATATGCATTAATATGAAGTTAAAAATTATATGTATATATA
>JALLPD010001020.1:3103-13301 GCA_036940065.1 Cyclotella cf. meneghiniana
TTTCTAGTATGGTGCCCACCTCCAATCAAATCCTCAGGAACACGGTTGCGGTTCAATGTGATGGGAACAGCATTGTTGTTATAACAAAAGGCACGGTAATGCACAAATGCTTCATCATCCTCCAATCCTCCCACAACCTTTATGCCACAGTGATCTATGTAATAGTTGTGTAGCTTCATAAGACACATTACAAGTGGTGGCACTTTCTTAATCGACAATGAAATGGGCCCGTGCAGAATTCCAAACCTGTGTACAAGGATGCCAAAGGCTCTCTCAATAGTGATGCCGAGTTGTGAGAAGTAAAAGTTGTATGCATCCTCGTAACGGCTAACCTTCTTCCCAGGGATCGGCACACTCATGTATTGTGTCTCAACAAAAGCATTGTCTCCAAAAATAGTTAATCCTGGCGTGATGATATTTTGGCCAGGCTCTGCTAGCTTAATTCCCAAGTCAGACGTCACCCAAGCCGTGTAATCTGATGCACAACCCGGATGAGTAACATCAGCCCACTTAAACCTGCACCTAGCATTGGCACCAGCGAGCAAAAGCATTCCAAACTTGTCTTTCCTGTAGCAATGGAAAGAACGCTCGCCAATGCCAGCATCAATGCAATCCTGTTTTTTTGGCTGATAAGTCCATACAAGCATTCCATCCAAAGTGAGACAGCAACAATCGAATTCAGCAGCACTGAGCTGAAAGAACTCCCTGGCAATCTTGTGCTGCTCACCGTGTGATGGGGATTCCATGCCCCCCTCATTTAATGACATCTCTGGGCAACTGTTCACAGCGTTGATGACTCCACAAATAGATCTATGGACGCTTGGCTTGCTGATCCCGTGAGTGAGCATGAGATCCTAAACAGATGCCCCACAGAAGTATCTGATGGCACAAGAGAGACAAAGACGCATTGGAATTCGACCGTTTGGACAGCTGCGCTTGGAGTCACCAAATTGCTCAATGAGATATGGATCAAGGAGTGAGTGAAGCAAATTAAATCTCTCCAAAGATGATTTATATGCCTTCTCTGTGTGGCCACCCAGTTGATGGAACATCCTCTCAACAGTATTTCTTGTCCTCTTGATGCCCTTGGAGCCAAGGTAGCGCCCGTGAAAGACGGAGTAATCGACATCCTCCTCTGCATCCAAAAGCTCGAGGAGAGCCGCAATGCCCATAAGAAGATCTGCATCCCTGCTAGTGCCGTGGAAGTCATAGTGTGACATTGATGTCCTAACCAACATTGTTGAGGCCGGAGAGAGCAATAGGAGGTGGGTGCGCAATGGGAGGGCGTCTTATTGATGGATGAGGTGGGGGAAGTGGTGAATTTTGTCTATAGCTGGGTGATATTTGCCATGGTTTGATGGCGGAGGGGGTTGGGGAGATGGAGCAATGGAGCGATGGAGCGATGGGGCGATGGATTTGCAGTTTGCATTATGTAAAGTGGCATGGCGGCGAATGCACAGACAGCCAACGCCTAGACAGACTATGGTTTCATATAAACAAAGTGACCAAAATAGGGGCCATAGAATTTTTATGACGACACTCCAGCCGGCCTGGAGAGCACATGCGCAGACAGAGTGAGGTCCAAATTTTCATTTGACCCGGGTCTGATTCGGAGCAGTCATACCATCCAATTCCTATGAAGATTACGACTATGTGCACTTATGCGCGATGCCGTTCATAATTTGAATTAACTTTTGAGAAATTTTTGTGATCTCAATACGAAATTCCTATTTAGTACTTCTACTGATTTCTACTGACGTTGACTGCTGGTCTGTACCTCTGTTTTTGCAAAAGACAGTTTTCTTCTCATTTTGCTCACTCAATCATTCCAGCTGGAATGTGGAAAACAATGTGTGTATCTGAAGGGACATCGCTAATAAAGGTTTTCACACAATTATTTTGAGGCCGTTTTGTGTGTGTGTGTGACCGTGCGCTAATAACCCGCCTGAATCCAAACCAAGCACCCACAGCAAGCCTTTTTTGTCTAAATTTTGGTCAAAATATGGTGGATCGCTCTCAACAATGGGTATTCAGATATTATTCTTGGTAATTCATGTGGCCCAGTTTGGGGTATATTGAAAAATTGGTTTTTTGGCCAGGTAGAATAGAAAACCAATTTATGCAAATAAATGTCTGTTCCGACAGGATGACTTTTTGCCCAAATCAATTTACTACCCCTTCTGGGCCAAAAACCAAGTTTTTTTCAGTATCTCTGAACAGAGCCACATGAATTGCCAAAATGATCTAAAAACAATTACGGCACTTTCTAAAGCATTGACTGTCCAAACATAACCAAATCATAACCCAATGTGGGATTTGGTTCTTCATATTTGGTCATTTGAGCAAAAAAGTGAATTACAGCAAGCCCCAGTGATAGTCTATCAAAACCCGATTTCCGAAACACTGTGATCATCATTCTGTCCTCTAAATTTTAGTATCATTTATTCTTGTGTTCGCCAGTTACTCAAGCATTTATGAATATCCTTCATAAAGAAAATTGAACTTGATGTGAAGAGTGAAAACAACTTATCACTTCAGGAATCTGTTGGAAGCTTTTTAGCCAATATGAAACAGAAAAAACAGGATATGTTCTGCATATCGTAAGCAGACAGATAGATTGAGTAAGAAGAAATCAACCCATGCAGAACAAAGTTCAGGAACATAACTTTCCTTTTCATTCAAATTATGTTCTTTCTCCCCATATTTTCTTGGAATTAGCTAGTGATGCTTCATTCGACAAAATTATTCCTATCTCCCTTCTGCGAAAGGCGTTTCCAACCCAATATTCTAAAGTGATGTGTCGCCTCCAACATTTGCAGAAGCGCTTGATCTGTCAGGCGAATCTGCTGTAAGATCAATCACATACATTTTATTTTGAGTTGAACTCAACTTGATGTTTGGGATTTTGTTAATGGGGTTCTCAGAAGGCTTGATATTTGTCAGGAACTCTTGCTTTTCTGGTGTATCACTTTTTGAGCAATAGTCAATGCGGTTCTTTTTTGGAGTTGTGCTTGTTCTGTATGAATCACTGTCCCGCTTACGATTGGACAAGAAAAGATGATGAGCATAGCAATACCCTCCACAATCATCATGCCCAAGAGAGTTGCAGCTTTTGTATTGACATAATTTCTTGTCAAATGGTGCAACATTTGTAGAAGTACAAGTTTTGCCAGCAATGCCTTTCCTAGGAGGCTTCACTTGATGTGAAGATGTTACATCCGCAGCACACAATGAGAGAGGTTTTGGATTTGTACCAGAATTTTGTGTTCGTGGTGGAATGGGGATAAATACATGTTTGGTGAGTTGATTTGTTTGATATAGCTGAAGCGGCTTCCTTGTCAGTGGTACCCCAACAGAGTTGGTTCGAATCCCAATCATCTTGTTATTGTGGCACTCCTCCCTTAATTTTGATTGAAGTTCTTCAAGACTAAATCTATAGCGAATACGTTCTATTGGCACCCCCTGTTCTATTTGAATACTACCATCATTCATCAATATCTTCACAGTGTATAATATGGTTGCCCCTCCTACTTGGATGGAAGTAAATTGAGGAGTGACAATTTCTCCAATATGTTGAGAAATAATAGTATCAGATTCCTTCATTTGGATATACACTTGACATCCTGACCCAAATGAAATATTGTTCTCATGGACTGTCTCCACAAAAAAATCTTGCCTCCCATCTCTCACAACACTATTCTTCCGAATAACACTGTATGTGGGGGTTCCTGACATATTGCTTTTGGACACTGACCTGATAACACCTTCATATGCCTTTATAATACTTGAGTTGGACTCTAAGACTTCTCTGAAGTTGAACCACACAGGTGTGCCTGGGGGAAACAAAGGTGAAAACACCATGACTTGCTACAAGACTAGAGGTGGAGGGCAGATTTGCAGCAGATGATTTCTAAAGCACATGGTGTCCACAGTCAAGCAGAAATATTTTAAACTACAGACAAGAAGTGTGTGCCTCTTATCCGCGCACCTTATTGCTGTGTTACAGGCTGTGTTTGAAATCGGGAGTTCTGGGGTGCTCCTTGATTAGTGCGCGAGGGTTTGTTGCAGTGTGCATTGGTTTGGTAGCGGTTTGGTATTGTGGTTACTCTGGTGGACGACACCTGCATCGTTTTTGTTCATGATGGTGTGCATTGGTTGGTCCTCTGGCCCGTACGCCCGTTGTCGGATTACAAAAGTGGGCAAAATTTATGTTGTGTTGGATTGCCAGCTCGATGAAAGGTACGGTAAAATGCTGGTCGTTGTTGTCAGTGACGACAAAAATCTGGTTCTACCGTGCGCTCCTGTGCTCACTACTTCGCCAATGATGGAGAAGTGGGCAAGTGCTTATGCCTCATGACATGTTTTACACGAGGACGTAAAACGAGTTTGGCGCATGGTGTTTTGTCATCGATTAACACTTCTAGAGTGATTCTTTTAACTTGTCGTCATCGCACCCCTTTCTTTTTGAAAGGTTTGTTCACGCAAACACCCATCGTTCTGTTTGGTTTGGGGTTGAATTTGCGTCGCAATTCTCCTTTAATGCGATAGCATGCAGTTAATGCGATAGCATGCAGTTTTGATCAGGTGTGTTACTTGCCCATGCCGTGTTTGCGATCGTGTCGTGCAAGAATCATACAAATAACAAAAACTCCAGAATTTTCCATTCAATTCCAATGTCAGCATAAACGCTGTGTACTGTGGGATCGGGGCAATCATCGCCATGGCTATCGTCATCACTAAGAATTAAGAGCATCATCACCCTCCATTTTTTCGTCATGTGTAATGCAGCAGGCACAAACACAAAATTTCACTCAATCTCTTGCCTGCGACTTTCTTCGGCATTGATTCTCTCGATGTTCGCGGTCAACTTATACATTATCTGGTATGCAACGGAGCATAATCTTGAGATACCATCCATGAACACTCGCAGTGTCAAGAGGCCATCTCTAACGGATTTCAGCGCACGAATTCTTCACCGATCAGCCGACAACATCATAAAAAGAGTTCTGCACGAAGCTAACCTCACGCTTCCTGAACAAATGAACCAACCCATGCCTACCCTTTCGGATATAACCTCCCAATATGGTCCGCACCCAGTCCTTCACAACCTCGACTCTTGCTCGACGTTCCGCTCATCAGTTCCCCTAAAGTATCGCATGATGGGGGTCGCAGGACTCTTCAACACGGGAACAAACTACCTCGCTGCTTTATTGGAAAATAATTGCCAATTGCCGCATCGATCCAGTCACGAGCGATATTATCCGTTTCGAGAACAGGTTCCATGGGGCAAACATAACACCCCCGTGGCGCATAGGGGGGTGCATGTTGCCATGGGAAATGGAGGGGCTACTTGGACTTTGAATCATACCTGGGTGATACCAGTGGTTATCGTGAAGGATCCCTTTCATTGGATGGTATCGAACTGTAGGCATGAGTACTTCTTATGGGAGCACGACGAGGATCATTGCCCCAACGTGACTGTCGTTGGAAAAGATGGTTCAGTTGTCCCCAATGCATTTACTGTGAACTTTGCAAAAGAAACGAGACACTTCACTTCTATGGTCCACTTTTGGAATGAATGGTATGGAGAGTATAATGCGCAATCTGAACTCTACCCATTGCTATACATTCGATTCGAGGATTTAGTGTTCCACACTAAATACGTCATTCGATCCTTGTGTGACTGCATCGGCGGCTCCCCTCCGTCGGGTCGTCGTGACTTCATGTATCTCGAGGAGAGTGCCAAAAACTACGCAAAAGTTCATGCGGGCGCGAGCGGATTCGTGGATGCAATGCTACGGTATGGAAATCCAAAGAAACGATTGGAGGGATGGACTTATTTCGACTATGCGTATGCTATTGATCATCTTGATGAGGAATTGATGACGAAATTTGGATACAAATATCCTTGTTGGAACTAGCATATCCTGGCTTACCAACTTTGCGCAAGGCTCTGATCGAGGTGTCAATATTCCCAAAAATTGAATGAGAAGTTTTTTCAATTCTTTGTAGGCGTAGTACTCCGAACTCCTTGCTTTTTTCAGCAGATTCTTTGCTGTTTTCTGCATCTCAGGAGTAGCTACGTCCCCATGCCATCAACCGTGTACAGGTACCGGCTAAGGGCATTTTTCTACATTCTAGCAGCTTCACATAGATCCATCATAATTTTGACAGCAATACATTGAGCACCACCTATGTCGTCTACAGTGGCAAGGGAAAAGTTTTTCTGAATAAAGAGAAAGAGCCATGGTGAGCGTAATTCATGGACTCTCCACTGCGCCGCATTGCCAAACGAACTTCTTGTCATGAACGTCATTTTTGCTGTACGTACGGCTAGATGAGTTGTGAACGTCCCACTTGGAAGTCAAGACTGAACGTGCCTGACACCCGATTTGACGATTGGAAAATTTGACAGCATGTCAAGTTTTCCTGAACAAGTATGATCGTCAACAAATCCGTTATTCTTTTACCTCTAACCTGTCGAACAGGACCTATTTGACTTTCGATTTGTTACGAGTGTGTACGATATGGTAAGCTGGCGTGATCTGAAGATAGGTTCTTTTGATGCTGAAATCAATTTACATCATCAATATACTAGCTTTCTATCGTTTCAACCCTTAATCAAACAATAACAGCAAAGGACTACATACATGCGATGGGAAAACCGCCGTTTTGTGGGTGATGTGCCATCCAAGAGACCTGGACATTCTTTCACAGAGGCAGGAAATGGAATGGTGTTTCTCTTTGGCTGGGTCGCACCCTCTGATCCATCGTCGTTCGACACAAAAGTTGAGGCGACGGAAGAGATGTCAAGTTTGATGTCCTTGATGACATAGCTAATTATTGGCCAGTTGTTTTGGGCATAAAATCAAAGACGAGGTCCCACTGGGCCAGCCAATGACATGTTCCGCTTGGAACTGTCTGGATGTTCTTCATCAGGTAGCGACATACATGGAACAGGTTGGAAACATTAAATGCCCCTTCCGTTCAATGGCAACACACAGCAAACGTTGGTGACAAGCTTAACACCATCATTGTCTTTGGTGGGTTTGGAGAAGCTTCATTGAACTGAGTGACCTCATCAAGCTAACACACACCGATTAGTCTAAAGGCGACCGCACACGGGTGATGGTGTGCATCACGATGGATGCTCATGCTCGCGATGTTGTGGACAACATGATTAGAAAAAGTTGTCTTCAATTGATCGTTTCATTTGGCAATCACAGCTGAGGCATAAGTTTTGGGTGCCTCCGTCTCATGCTCGCTATAATGGGAGAGACCCTCATCTTCGTTGCCGAGGCAGGGAGTGAGCTGAAGTTGCAATTTGCGATGCAATTTTACTGTGCAGCTACGAATATCTCGGTAATGGTCCACTTTTTGAAATCACACCTCACACTGATTGTATTTACTTGACAGGCACTCAAGCACTTAACATTAAAATGGAATGTGCCCCAGCAGGTTCCACTGGCACTGGGACACATGACTAAGCGACGTTGATTTATGTTATCAACCTCCCACCGGAGATGGACTACAAAGGTCTAGGGAATATTTTCAAAGACGTAGCTTCAAGTGGAGCTTGGGTTTGCTTCAATGAGTTTAATTGGCTTGTTCCGGAGGTTTTGTTTGTCTTTACTGTTCAGTTCAATTCGGTCTGTGATGGTATTTCTGCTGGTGCAACAAACATACAAATTGAAAGAGATGAAATCAAGTTCGACCCTACTTGCAGTGCATTTATCACAATAAATCCAGGATATCTTGGAGGATCCAAACTCCTGGAAGTTCTCAAGTCTCAGTTTCCCCCATGACTGTCATGGTTCCAAATCTTATTTTAATTTTTGAAAACATGCTCATGGCAGAAAGATTCACGACTGCATAAGCACTAGCTTCCATGTTCTCTTGTCTCTACTCGCTGCTGAAGGCAGTTCTCTCGGCGCAGCTCCGTTATGATTGGGGTCTACGAGCTATTAAGTTTGTTCTTGTTTTAGCTGGAGGCTTCAAGAGAGCGGAGCCTAACCTTGCAGAAGATGTGCTGCTTATGTGTGCACTTTGAGACTTGAACGTACCTAAAGTTGTACGGGATAAGGAAGCCATCTTGCTTGGGCTCTTGGGTGCTCTTTTCCTAAGCCTTAATCCTCCACAAAAACAAGATGAGTCTTTGGAGTTGTACGTAAATCAAGCGTGCACCATTTGGGCAATAATCCTGATAAAACATTGTGCTTCAAAGTTGTCCAGACAGAAGAGCTACTATCAATCTGTCATTGTGGCTTCATAGTGAGCCCTGCCAGCATTGGAAATTCCCAATGCTGGCAATTTCGTCATGAGGCACGAAACCTGAGGAATCCTGATATGCCAACCAAAGTAGTAGACATAAATCCCAATGCCATCAAAACGAAATTTATATGGATATATCAGGATAGTGATGGTTTGCTTTCAAATGTCATGCACCCCTTGTCTACTACTCCTAATGAAAATCCAAAATGGACACCATAAATCTCGGTGAATAGGGTCCACCCTTGTGAAGGCCACACTTGACAAAATCTCACCAAATTCCTGAACACTAAGTTTGTGAGCCCCTAAACCTGCTTTTTCCGCCCAAATGTGGAATAGATTTCCCGTTGCATAACCAATCTGCCCATATGCTGGGATCCCAGGAATTCCTCTTGGTTCAAAAGTTATGGCTAGTCGGCGACTGACTCACCACACATCACCTAGCTTTTTCTGTAGGTTCTGGCAACTTGCTGCTGTCATCAAGGACTGTACACGGCTTGGGCTGATTGTTGCATCTGACAATGACCCGGATGAACTTGCGACTTGTTTTGTTCTCAGTGATGTGAGAACTCATTTAAAGTTTTAGAATGTTAGCTAATTTATTTTTACATTAACAAACAGAAACGGAATAACTAATAGTTATAAGTAAATTATAATAATATTCTTTGGTTTGGTGTCATCGACCATGGCTCATGCCACTCTAGAGAAAGGGAAAAAAGTAAAATTATTTATAAAAGAAACACTCAAGCTTGGCTACCTCAATACATTGTACATGTGGCTGAGTCTTTCATTTTAATTATTGATTAAGACTAATAAAACAGCAATAACATGAAATAATAATGAAATGATTTAGGAATTTCATGTAGTTATTTTATTTCAAATACACAAGAAAACAATAAATCAAGAGAGGATCTCATTGTAATGTGTGTGGGTGTTAGGTGTCAGGGAGATCACGTTGAAACACATTTATCTGCGGTCATTTTCTTGAGCTGGCCATTATGTGGTAGTGCAGTGGAAGTTGTCTCAATGGCGTAAGAGTGCTGTCTTGTATTGTGACAGCACATCAAGTATACTAAAATGCAGTACTAAATGTGATTATGGGGCAATTTCAGTTCTCAGGTACTTACATAGTGGGTGCCTGTCGTCATTCATTTTTCCACCCAAATGCTGAAAAAACAGAACCAAATCTCAAATTTGGTCATGATCTGGTCATGATTTAGGCAGGCCTTGCTGAAGGTCATGCCACAATTGTTTTTCAACCAAATTTGATAAGATAAGTTAGAACATTTGAAACAACGGGAATTCTTATTTCATGTTGGCAATTCACTCAGCCATGTTCTGGGGATATCAAAAAACTTGTTTTTTGGTCATGTAGGAGTGGCAAAAAACGCCTGTCTGGACATGACAACTTTTTGACCAAATCAATTGTTGACTCCTACTTGACCAAAAAACCATTTTTTGATATCCTCCGAACGGGGCCACGTGAATTTTGAAAATTATATATGAATTCCTGTTGTTAAGAATGTTCTACCATATAGATCGGTGAACAAGGAAATCAGTGAGATTGTCTGATTTTACAAAATTTCACCTACTTCTGGAAATTTTGTTTTTTCGTGCTTTTAAACCTGTTTTCTTGACATAAATTCTGCTTAACTAGATTCTCCTTTATGAGACCTATACACCCATAGGCTGGGCTCCCAGTAATTCCTTGCAGTTCAAAAGTTATGGCTGATTGTTTGATAACTCCCTGCGCATCACCACACATCACCTCGCTTTTTTTGGTGGGCTTACTTACTGAGTACATTGTACCATATAATTTTTTTGATCAAAAAAATATTTGCAACTCCTCCCACCTCCAGAATGGCTTGTTCCAATCATTGCCATGATTGCCACAAACAATGGGCTAACATGCCAAAACCACTGCTTTGGC
>JALLPD010001021.1:0-13302 GCA_036940065.1 Cyclotella cf. meneghiniana
GCAGCCCTTCGTTTTTCCAGCATGAAAAACACATGATAAAGCATGAGGATCACCAGTTGGCAATCCTCATTTTGATCAACTAAAAATAAGCTTATAATTTTCCAACTTCAATTCTTAGAAGTCTACATTTATATTTTCTAGAATTGTATAAAATATTCCTACCATTCGGCTTAGGTCAATGTCGACACTTGCTTTCATCACCCTTCCTGCTAAACTGTCAAGTTGACTGTCAGTGGCGCTCTGGGTTTTTTAGGGCTTAGAGCCCTTGGTCTTGGAACTCTTAAGAATATCTCTGGCCTTTTTAATGAACTCCTGGACCTCCTTGAGGGCCTCTTGCACCTTGTCTATGACATTCCAATAACTGAGTTGCTTGATGAGCACCCCGGACTGCATCACAAAATCAACGAAGGACTCATTGTTTCCCTGACAGTCCCAAACCTTGATGTTGTCTTGTTCTCACCAAACATGTTGGTGGCACCAGACAATTCAGACAGGGCTTCGTACACCAAGTCCTTTTCTGACATGTATTGAATTGGTGCATTGCGGCCATAGAATCCTCACTCCATTTCATTGTGATGGAGAGTCATTGGCACAGTCTTGTCTTGAGACATCTTTAGGGATGCACACAACAGACTTGGTGATGCTTGGATAAGGGCCTTGAAGGAGGATTATGACTTTTTCATGATGAACGAAATACTCTTGTGGAGGTTCGATGGAATCTTGCGGACACTAAAGTTGCTTGTTGGTGAAGCGATACAGGCGTAGTAGAACACCTGCAATAATATTATTGAGACATAGGCTAATTGGTAGGATTATGAACAACAATACTATCTATAGGTAGCTATATTGTCTTGATTGAAAGTAGAAATTATAAGCTCAAGAATGAGCTTAATGTATGTATTTTAGCAATCAGAACATTGTAAAAAATAGCAGCCCAACTGAACTTATCTTTTCAAGAGTTTGGATTCAAAAATAGAGATCTTCCTGCAGTTGGATCACCAGACTGCTTTTGGGTGGCTGCTGGATCACAAAACTGCCATTGGGTGTACAAACTGTACTACTCTCAATAATCTCAACTTTCTGGAGTTGGATCTCTAAATACTGAAATTTAATTGAATATCCATTACTTCCTCTGCTCTTAATAAACAATAGAAATATATCCTAAATATCTAAATAGATAAATGGCCTATAACAAGCCTTCAATCCCCACAAAAAGCAAATGGAATGAGCACTGACAAGCAAGAGATGAGACTCATATCACTTTACATTTTTACATGTTTTATACAGCTTAATTTTTCCAATCAAATTGTTCTCTTTTTCAACTGAATTGTTAAATCAACATTAGCATTTGGTGAGTCTTGGTTGCCAGACCAAACATGATCCCCCCTCCCCATACCAATGACCTGACAAAGACAAACTTATTTTCAGCAAGTGAGCTGAGTTTTGTTTCTTTCCTATTTTTTACATACATTTTCATCACACCAATTAATGGTTTTCAACAAAAATGTTGCTCTCCCATTCACATCACCAGTATTACAAGAGAAAGTTTTAAAATAAAAAAACCAATTAAGGTTGATTTCATTGTAATTTTGCAACCCCGGCAACCCATGCCTCTTTTCCTTGTATAGATCATGAGAAATTATAATTATTAATGTTATATTGAATAGTGTGTAAATTTTTAGTATCATCATGATGACTAGGTACAAAATTTTTTGTTTGTTCAGACATATAAAAGGTGTCGGGATTATCGTGTTTTTGGCAAGTATTATTAATGATAGACTAAATAATTATTTAAGACTGCGTGACTTTTCACCGATACTTTCCTAACACCTATCCTGTACGTATACTTACGATAAAAAATAACTTTTTCTCACATCAAGGTAGAACTACGACATGTTCAGACATTGTGGCATTTAAGCCCTATTTGAATTTAATCACATCCAGTCAGACACTGCTTGAACTCCATTAATGTCCATTGGATGCAATTTAATGCCCATCAAATTTGATCAAGGATCATCAAACATTGTCATACAGGTCAGCAGGATGTTTTGTCCATTGGTATCAGGACAAATTTGGCGACACTGGAACAAAGATCTTCAAATCATCTCAATCTTTATTCTATCATGTTCAGGTTCAGTATGTCCAGGGTTAATGAAGAATTGTGCAGATGATGATATGGAAATGTTTAGTCAATGGTTTGAGTTCCATAATTGGACCGGGGATATCAGCTTGTATGAAGGTCACACTTCCTTTCGGTTATTTTTGTGGAGACCATTGTTTTTTCAATTTTTCACCTTTTTCAAGATACCTTCCCTGGGTATCAAACGTTCGCCTTAAAGAGCAAGCTTCCAGATTTCTTCCATCGAATTTTCTCTTCAGGTAACTTAACGATTGACGACGCCGTTTCTTGTGAAGCTTAATCTGCTGCAAAATTATGACACGAATATTCACGGAGTGGAAATTGACCCTTGACGTACCACTTGCCAATTTTTTAGCCAAATGTTTCAATATTACCTAACAAAGCGACACTTCTCCTACCGTCCCGATTATCGTCATGCCAATGCTGCGCTCTTCGCCCACTTTTCTCTTTTCTCAATCTCTTCTTTTGGGGTGCATGCACCACAGACGCGCGGGCAGGCACGGCAGGAGTCCTTTTTCCACTTGACCCCACACTCGTTGTTGGCAAGGATCTGTTCAACGGGCCGTCGGTCGGTCACGTCACTCTCTGTATAAATTTTAATTTCTCTTCCATTTTCTCGGGACGAAGGTCAACACATTCCAATTGAATCTCGCCGCCACCATCAACACGGTCAGTGCAACACCGCCGACAGCGTTGTCAATTGACCAATCAAAGTGCCATTTGTACTCATCGGGTGGGGGAATAATCGAACGTGCTCCGCCTGAGTGAAAACAGAATCTGTGACTGAAATTCTGTTGGATTCCACAATAATTCGTTTCCGAGAACCTGTATCATCATCAGCCGCCGTCAATCAACATCCAACAACGACGACTTCTCGTCTCCAGTAACGACACCCCGTTTGGCGGCCTGCTTTCAAAATGGAACCCGGCACTCAGGTTTGGTGCTACCAATCGGGCGGCGACGACCCGTGGATCCTCTCCGAAGTGGTCTCACGGACCCCCACAGCGCTTTCCCTGAAATTCCTCTCGGGCGATGACGTCGGGAAAACCATCGAACGGTCGCTCGTCACGGAGGCATCCCTCAATGAGGACGGCACCAAGATGGAAATGGGCGAGAAAAAATACGAGGGCGTCGAGTTGGCGAATCCACCGCTCAGCGAGGCGGAGCTCAAGGAGGGGATGGACAATGACATGATTTCCTTGCCGCATTTGCACGAGCCGGCCATTTTGCATGCCGTCAGCGAGAGGTACTTTAGGGGGGAGATTTACACCTGGACGGGGCCCGTCTTGATTGCGGTCAATCCATTTCAGAGGTTGCCACTGTACACCAAGGTGAGTCGAGATAAAACGTTGGCCCAACTTACCTTTATCCAAAGTCACTTGCTTTGTGTCAATTATGGCCACTAGTCATTTCGTTGAATCACTCATCATAACATGTTTTTCACATTCACCCAGGATATCCTCGAATCCTACCGCCAGGAAGGACTCCTCCGCTCTCAAAACCTCCTGGACGCAAACAAACTCCTAGGCCCGCACGTATACTCCGTAGCGGACCGCTCCTACCGGCAGATGATGGCCGAACAGCGCAAATCTCAATCCATCCTCATCTCCGGGGAGAGTGGAGCGGGAAAGACAGAGACTACCAAGATTGTCATGTTGTATTTAACTACATTGGGGAGCAACGATGGCGGAAGTGGTGCCGAGGGAGGAGAAAAGTTGAGTATCATGGAGAGGGTTTTGCAGAGTAACCCGATTTTAGAGGCTTTTGGGAATGCCAAGACGTTAAGGAATGGTGAGTTCCAAGATGCCCTCGCCTGTTACCACATTCATGGACCTATCCCTGACGGTGTCTCCCCGTACCAATCCGTTCCACAGACAACTCCTCTCGCTTCGGTAAATTCATCGAACTAGGTTTCAACCGCGCTGGAATTCTACAAGGTGCCAAAGTCCAAACCTACCTCCTAGAAAAAGTACGTCTTGGCTTTCACGCCTCCGGGGAACGCAACTATCACATTTTCTACCAACTGCTGCGCGGAGCGAATGAAGAACAGCATCACAAGTATTGCTTTCACGATGGAATTACTGGCGGGTTGGAATTGGCTAATTTTTTTCATTATACCGGACAAGGGGGTGCTCCACAGTTGCGAGAGTTTACAGACGAGGACGGACTCAAATACACGATAAAGTCCATGAGGAGTATGGGATGGAGCGAAGAAAAGATTGATAATGTTCTTTCCATCATTGCAGGCATATTGCACTTGGGTCAAGTCAAGTTCGAGAGTAAAATGAGCGAAGGGGGCCAGGAGATTGCTCAGTTGGCAGAAGAAAAGACTGTGGCGGATGCGGCTAAGTTGTTAGGAGTGGATCTACAAAAGCTCATCACTGCATTGACTGTACGTATCATGGTTACTCGCGGAGAAGAAATAAGAATTGATTTGACTCCTGATAAGGCTGCAGATGCCAGGGATGCTCTAGCGAAAACAATTTATGGTGCCATGTTTTTGTGGGTTGTCAAGGAGGTAAACAATAGCATCAAGTGGGAGAACGATAATGATATCCGTTCGAGTGCTGGAGTGTTGGATATCTTTGGATTTGAGAGTTTTGCAGTCAACAGTTTCGAGCAGGTAAGAGAACTTTAGCTATGATGTTGGCAGGGTGGGTATGAAGCCCCGCCTCTTTGATATTTGTTGTTTCGGCTTTGTCACTCTTCTATTGAGTTTGGGTTGGAGGTTGTTTCTATTGATTTGTTTGTTGAATTCTTAGACATCATAATTCAGACCTCTTTGTCCAGCGAAAAACTTTGAGTGTTGTTTCTTCTGCTGTTGATTAATTTGGTGATGCTATTCTTTCAATCACCTCGGTTACTCAATCTTGCCTTCCTCGAAATAACTGATCCTTGTAATGCACTGTTGTACCAATCATAACGAAACACAGCTTTGTATCAACTTCACAAACGAAGCACTGCAACAACAATTCAACAAATTTATTTTCAAGTTGGAACAAGAGGAATACGAACGAGAGAGCATTAACTGGGCATTTATTTCATTCCCTGATAACCAAGATTGTTTGGATACGATCCAAGCTCGTCCCAAGGGTATTCTTCCCATGTTGGATGATGAGTGCAAACTGGGGCAACGTGGAAGTGATAAGAATTGGGCCAAACGTTTGAGTGAGACTTATCTGCCTGAAAAGAATCAGACTATCTCCGACAACAGCCGTTTCAGCGCGACTGCTATTCAAAAGGCCAAGGGCATTTTTTGTATTCGCCACTTTGCAGGAAATGTGCAGTACACAGCAGAAACAGGTTTCCTTGAAAAGAACCGTGATGAAATCCCCCTGACTGCTAAATCCTTGTTCGAAGAGGACTCTTCTGATCTCATAAAGGAAATCTACGATGTTCAACTGGAGCAATCTGAAGATGGCAGCGACAAAGGACCGTCGAAGTCGAAGACAGTGAGTCAACAATTCAAGGCACAGCTACAAAGCCTTATTGAAATGATTGAAACGACAGATCCGCACTATATTCGTTGCTTGAAACCCAACGATGCCGCAAAACCTAAACTATTGACTCGGAAGCGTCTCACGGAGCAACTCCGTTACGGTGGTGTATTGGAGGCCGTTCGAGTCGCTCGTATGGGATATCCTGTTCGTTTGGATCATGCTGGCTTTTTCAAACGTTATCGCATGCTTCTTCCTTCTGTCCCCGAGGAGAAATTGACGTGGAGCATGGAGGACGAGGAGCCTCAAAAATTGTGTGTCAAATTCTTGGACATTTTGCTTGAGGAGGGAGCCAAGCCAGTGGTTTACGAGAATCTAGATGGGACAATTACCCGAGCGAATTCAATTCGTATGGCACAGCGTCAACCGGAACCGATGATCTTTCCAAAGACAGATGTACAACTTGGTAAGACAAAGGTATTCATGAGGAAAGGGCCTCATGATTTATTGGAAAGTCATCGTGTTTTCCATCAAAATGCGAGCAGCACCCTGATTCAAAGCTGGATGAAGGGAATGCAGCAGAGGAGGAGGTATCTTGTCATGGGAGATGCTGCTCTCACAGTGGAGAGGTGGTATCGTGGTTGCATGGGTCGTGCAAGGTGAGTTTTGAAGGAATACATTTGTTGACTTTTCAGTCTGTCAGCACACTGATTCTCATCGTTGCTTTTCTCTCAGATGGTGGAGGCTGCGTGAGGCACAAGCAAGCCGATTGCTCACCAACAGCTTCCGCATGCAAATTGTTCGTATCAAGTACATCCGTGCTCGCACTGGCACTATCTCTCTCCAGGCTCAATACCGTGGACGTGCAACTCGCAGACTCCATGCCCTCACAACGATCCAATCTTACCGCCGCATGTATCTTTGTAAGACTGCTTACAGAAAGATGAAATCCGCTACCATTGCACTTCAATGTTGCGTCCGTAGGGGTATTGCCAAGAACGAGTTCAACGAAATCAAACGCGCTCAGAAAGATATGGGCAAACTCAAGGAACACAATGAGAAACTCAAGATGGAGATGGCGAGTCTTAAGGCAATGCTGCAAGCCCAAGCTGCAACCGACGCGGGCAAAGCTGAAAGTGAGAAGATCATTAAAGAGAAAGAAAGGGAAGTTAAACAATTGGAATCTCGGGTTTCTCAACTCGAGAGAGAACTTGCCAATGAGAAGGAGCTCGTTCAAAAGTTGGAGAAGGAGCTCGACGAACAGAAGGAGAACAATCGCAGGACTATGCAAGACCTACATTACCAAAAAGAATTGGTTGCCAGGTCTCCTCAGATCTCTGAGAATGCTAGGAAACACTCCCGAGCCCAACCTGCTGGACAATCTGTTCCAGCAGAGCCAATTGCCGAAGCTGTTGTCGTTGGACACACTATCACTCCTGAGGCCCTGGCCATGCACCGTGCTGAGGTGGCAAGGTTAGAGGCACAGCTGGAGGAGGAAAGGAGGATGCGCCACGCAGCAAGTCGAGAGATCAACAGTCTTCGTTCTGCTCTGGAGGTCAAAGGAGACTACAATGGAACTGCTTCTACCAAGTTCATTTCTGACACGTTAAGTGAAGTTTCAGGCAGTGAAATCGATAGGAGTGATGTTCCAGTCCCAAGTGATGTAGAGCCAGCTATGCGGTACGTGCATCTCGTGTCTTGATGCCTAATTTGCTGTGTTTTATAACTTTGTTTCCGGAAAAGAAAGTGAGCTTGGATTGTCTTGCTGTGGCCATGTCGAAGGAAACCGTTACCCGCTTTGGATGATGAAGTTTCTCGGTGTTGGCTATAAATACCTGATTTATTTTCCATCACTTGAAATTGAATTGAATGGTAAACATTCGTTTGCTCACGTTGTCCTATCTTGCCTTACAATGTTGTTATTTTAGACTCCTTGTTTTCTTGTTGACACTTGGAGTAGTTGTCTTTTTTATTGGAGTTGTTCTGGTCCTGCTTCAGCGAAATGGCGTGCGGAAGACAATGGCGTCCTTGCTTGCATTGGATGTCTCGCACCCCCCACCGGCCTCTGTTTTTGTAGATTGGTTGGAAGTGCTGCGCTTCATTCAGCTGCTGCTGGAAGTAATTAGTTTCATTCCATGGCAAAAATGTGCTTGAATTGACGAAGTTACACCGACTTGTTGTTGATGAAATGTTTGTCACCCAATGCTACTTCGACTGCGGATGTTCTATATAAGCAGCTGTATAATTTTTGACTTACAATCATAATTTTCAACCCCATTGCCTTGTTGTCTCCCGTCTCTCAACGCGCCCTACCGTTACCATTATGGAATTTATGATGGAATCATTAGTCCTCCAACGTCAAAACCACAACCTGCCCCAGAGAAAGATGTTTTGGATTCCATCTCTGCTGTCATAAAAGAAGCTGCCCCGGATATGCGAGAAAGGGTAGAAGCCTTCCAGCGATCTGCAAGCGAGTATTTCCCTTTGATCAAGAGGGGTTTCATTGGTGCAGAAGAACCGCCAGAATCGGGCGAAGTTGTGGCTGTTGGATGGAAGCATGATGTTGTCAGTAGGAAGGACAGAGAAGAAGCACTACGGTATGTTCGTGTTCAATAGTTGGCCCATTTTGTGAGATTTGAGAACTTGCTAAGTCGGCATCCGTCTCAATTTCGTTAAGTGATGAGGTCCGAGTCTTCGAAGCAAAAGTAAGGAAGTTCTATCCTTTACTGGAAGAGGGCATCGAAGTTACTGTATGGCAATTGAACACTAGCACTGAAGTTGGTGTAGACGCAGCAACAGGAGGCGATGATTTTGTTACTAAGTCAAGCACAATGACTCTTAAACTTCATCGTAAGGGCGATCTTCTGGTGCAATCAGTTCTAACCTTTAACTCAACAGGGGGTTACTTGAGTAAGGCATTAGGGAGGCATAGGAGTGAGTAATGTATCACATTTTCATTTTTTACCATGGGTTGGCTAACAATCACCGTCTGTTTTCAAAGGAGACAAAGCTGCATCGGAACCACTCCCATTGAATGATATTCTCGAGGTGAAGGCTGGATGTGTTGGTTTCGATAGTGCAGAGCTCCCTTCTACTTCAGGGAAGAAGGGCAAGACATCCAAAGTCAAATCCGAAAACTTGCACAGTAGTCTATTCCTCACAATCAGGGCCACTCCCACACCCTTAGCATCCACAAGGTCGTACTTCCTCCGCCTGAAGTCTCGTTCTGCTCGCAATGATCTTCTTTTAGGTTTGCGTGGAATCCTAGCAGATTTGCAAGTTCACGAAGGAGTAAGCATCTCACAAATCCAGACTCCTGCTGCTGCACAACACCAAACAAGGAGGATGCCTGGATCAGTGCCCAAGCATAACGGGCCGAATCCTTTCAATAATGCCCGGGGTGAGATAATGGTTCCCCTGGCTGAGGTTCACGATCTAATCAATAGGGAACGAGAGAGCTACGATCGTCTCCTTCTTACTATGTTACAGGGTAACTCGGATCTCAAGGAGAAAGAAGACGAACTACTAAATCTGAGAGGGAAGCTTCATGAAGCGATGTCAGAGTCTGCAGAAAAAGACAAAACGCAAGCGAACGACTCCAAATTGATCATGCAATTAAGCAAGAAGCTAGAGACGCTTTTGATGGAAAATGAAGATCTGAGAGACCACAATGACAGATTGAATCAACGGTTGGTGACTGTGGAATGTAAGTTGTGTGAAGTCTTCCTTAATCAGTCATGATTTTTGGGTCTCTCTTTGCATTACTCTCCTCATGTCGTGCCCGTGATATTTCATTACTATTACAGGTGAAAAAATGAATCTGGCTGCAATGCAGAAGTAGATGAAGTGTCAATGAAAAGCTGCTAAAGGTGTAACAATGTTAGATGGATGGGCCTTAGATTACTTCGAATTGTGAAAGGATGTTGAAAATTGAATTGGAGGTTTAATGATGTAGTTAATTTTCTTAAGGTAGCTGTTTATGCTGTGATCACACAAAAAAGAATCGTCAATAGATTCCCCTGAGTATTGTTCAATGGTACGTTTCATTGTCTGATAAGTTTTTACACGACTTGATAATTTGCCATCGTCACCATAGTGGACCAAATTCTCGTAAACTTAATTTATTCCTTCAGAGTTGTGTCAACAGAGATGCTTTTTAGAATTTTGAATCAAGCCCTTTTCTAAAAGCTTTTAGTTGTATTAGGCCATCCCTGCAGGCAGACAAATTTCAACATTATTTTTTCGACCACCCACCCCTCCCCTCATTGTCTGACCGTCACCCGGGTGGGCACCCTCATCTGCGGGCAGGATATAATGAACTTGTCTGCACACCCCATTTCGATGAAAGAATTGCAACGACAACAATCAACCTCATTGACATGTTGCTCTATCCCCCAACCCTTACGATAAACCTTATCCCTAAACCCTAAACCCTAAACCCTAAACTAAGTTATAAAACAGTTCAGACCCACTTTGGCCTATATTCGTTGTTTCATTAAAAGATTCATTTTGGGACTGACTCAGGCCAGTAGTGGAGTTACTGTCATTATTGACGTCGGTCATGGTCATGGTGTGAGAAGTGAAAAGGAGGTGGTTTTTTCAGGGTGGTCAAACAATAAATGTTTTCTGCAGTGATAGAGGCCAAGATGTAGAAATTTTTTGACCACCCCCCAAAAACCATACTCATACCTATCAAAGTTTTTTATGTGTGTGGGTGGAAAAAAATCCGCCTGCTGGGACGACCTTACAATTGAGAACTTTTCTCTACCTCCTTCTTCTTCTTCTCCTCCCCCCTCCTTCAGTTTTTTTCAAGTTTGATTAATACAGGTAATTACAAGATAAATGAATATCTTTACCTTGTGAAGATATTGTAACATGTATTTGATGGTAACTACAAAATAAAATAAGCTGTACTACCACTTTTGTATATCAATATTACAATTACAAATGATTGAGTTACTATCAATCACTAGTTATGGTATCGCAAGGTACAATACTGGTACGATCATGTCACTAGTAATTATGAATTTTATATTTACAAGAACATAAATCATAAGGCAAACTTGATAACAACTTGTTATCATAAATGTCACTATTAAATATGGGACGATTGTGTAGTACCGGTTGCATTGGATGAGTGAAAGTTGTGACATGATTGCAAGGATTCCAGTAACTCTGGCTGACAGATGTTCAAATTCTCTTCAGTTCTGCTTGAGAGCACATCAAAATAATATAGAACAATTTATCTGTTTTTTAATTGACTAAGATTTCAATTTCAGGAAATTCTTGTGAGTCATGAAAAGGAATGACTCTTCTTTTTGTCAAGTCTACTCTAGAAAAATATAAGTGTACCACACATTGACACATAAATGGGACATGAACTCGATTACTTGAAGTAAAACTACACAGACAATGAAATTGGCACACATATCACCATAAAGACAAGCCGGAGAATTGTGATTTGTGACCAAAAAAACCTCATGCATTGTTTTGTAATTATTTTTCTGTTGGGCAATCATTATGTTCTTGTGCTTTTTGTAAGTGTATTTTAGAATCATGGTGTATGGACTTGATAAATTTGAGACTGTGAGCGAGGCCTTTGTTGTGCTTTAGTGCTGCTATTGTGTTTGGGATGCTGTGGTACTGTGGCAATGGTGACAACGCAGCTGCCGTTGTGTTGGGCTGCTGCTATGGCATTGGCTGTGTTGCTGTGGTGTTTGTGTTGCCATTATGCCATTGATAATGATACTGTGGTGTTTGTGTTGCTGCATGACATTGGTGCTGCTGTGACATTGGTGCTGCTGTAACATTGGTGCTGCAGCTGTGATGTTGGTGCTGCAGTTGTGTCAATTGCACTGCTAAGGCATTTGATTTTGTTGCTGCTGGGGTAGTGTTGGTGCCAATGGTGTGTTGTTGGTTGCTGCTGAGGAATTATTGTGGCATTAGCACTGATGTGGTGTTGGCATGGCTGCTATGGTATTGTGGCAAAAGTGTTGGTGCTGCTGCCATAGCTTTGCTTGAGCTCTGAAGGTGCTGGGATGTTGTTGCTCCTTTGGTAATACTGATGTGCAGCAGTGATGTGTGGTGATTGCAGCATTAGCATTTTGTTTCATTGTGCTAGTTTTTGCTGTGACATTGTGTGTTCTTCAACTGCAATTTATTTTTTATTTCCATCTGTTATTTCTTTTTCTTATTACTTATCTTTTATTTTTGTTTTGCAATTATTTTCCATGGTAGGTCCAAAGTTGTATTGTCAGCACAGCTAAGGTGAGATGTTGTAGGTTTTACCCTATGGCTGTTTTGCCTGTGTTAGGGTTCTTACCTGCTGAGTGAACATTTGAAGATAACATACTATTGCATTTTAACATAAACACCTGGGAGAAAACATAAGAGTCTACTTGTTTGAGAGAAAGCTGATGAGGACAAGCCATGGTCACTGTGTTTTGATCATGTTTTTTTAGATGATTGCAGGGCAGCAATTTGGTTATGAATTAACTTGGTGTGGTGGTAGCTTTGTGTCTCATTATTGATGATGTTGGGGATTGGGGAGAAATGTTCTGGAGAAGTGCAATGACATTATTAAATGAGATTTGTGACAGTTTGGGTGGATTGTGAAAAACCCTTCCCCATACCCCAAATCAGCACAGTTCAATAAGAAGTAGATGGCTTCACATATGCCACCGCCCATGACCTAAACATGGGCTATTACACAATGAGATATAGATGCATCCAAAATATGCACCATTATCCTGCCATGGAGTAAAAATTCTTACCTGCAACTACCAATGGGTATTGCATGTTCTTCCAACATCTTCCAAGCTAAGATGTCTGAGCTAATGGCAACCCTTGAGTTTGTATGAACTTATCTGGATGATCTACTGCACATCACTAAGGGTAGCCTTGATGAGCACCTTGCAAAATTAAGGAGGGTCCTCATCAGGTTGCAAAATGTGGGCTTGAAAGTCAATGCATGCAAATCATTCTTCTGTGCCATGGAAAGAGAATACCTAGGTTACATATTGCTTCGAGAAGGTGTAAAGCCACAACCAAAGAAGGTGCAGTCTATTCTTCCATTAACACCACCGCAGAATGTTAAACAACTCTGTAGATTTCTTGGCATGGTCCAATATTACAGAGAAATCTGGACAAGATGAAATGAAATGCTGGCTCCACTAATTAATTTTGTTGTTGAGTGTGGGCACACCAAAGTCACAAAGACTCCTAAGACAAAAAAGAAGCCGTGGCACTGAGATGCTGTCCATCAACAAGCATTTGACACTGTAGAGGCAACTATTGCCTGCGATGTTACCTTGGCCTACCCTGATTACTTTCAGGGCTTTGAGATTTACACAGACTGCTCCAAGTTGCACTTAGGAGCCTTCATTACACCAAACAACAGGTCCCTAATATTTTCAGCAGGAAACTGAGTCCAATGCAGCAAAAATACAACATAAAAACCCAAGAACTACTGACCATAGTGAAAATACTAAAAAAGTTCAAAGACATGCTTTGGAGATAACAGATAACTGCCTACAGTGACCACAAAACCTAATGCAGGATGCTCTAGGCCTGACCTCTGATTGAGTGTACCACTGGAGATTATGCTTAGAAGAATATGGCCCTGACCTAAGCCAAAAGTTGGGGAAGGTTCTGTTGGGTGAAAATCAAATCAGCAGCATTTCTAGTTATTATGTAGAAATAACTAGAAAAAAATATCAGGTGGTG
>JALLPD010001022.1:0-13302 GCA_036940065.1 Cyclotella cf. meneghiniana
TTGATTGGCAATGCTCAAAGTAGTGCACCATACAATTAACAGACACACCTCAATGGTGATCTTGGTACTAATATTATATCATTGTACTAATGTGGAATTCCAAACCATGTTTTCTGTGGAAAAGAACATGGTACAAAAATACAGGTGATACATAATCAAAGACCAATATTTAACAAGCGTAGAAGAAAAATCAGATTAGATAAAAATTAATAACTATCCAACCTTAATAAGTAGATACTTTGTAATTCTGGTATTGGGTCTATTGACTATGGTGCTCATGAGTAGTCATCTTAGAATTTTTTATTAATTGCTGTATACAAAATAAAGATAATTGATGGGAGAAATTTTCACGGTATATTGTTAAATGGTGATCATCAAGAGAATATTGTATTAAGATGACTATTTTATGAATGTAGCTGATGAAACATTCAATATTTGAGCATTCTAGGCTCAACAGTCAGTTTTCAGTATTTTATTGATTTTGTTTTCAAAAATGAAAATTTTAAATTCAAACGTTCATTGAAGAGCAAATCTGACAGTGTGTTTGTAGACTTGTTTATACTTATACTTGCTTATTTTCTGTGGAACCATTTTGTGAAATGAGGCATTAAGGACTTGGTTTTGTATTTACTAAGGAGGGGGGAAGTAGAAGTAGAAGTGGATGTGGATGTGGAGAGAGGAAATGAAGAAGGGAAGTGCAGAGGGGAAGCAGAGATGGGAAGCAGAGAGGGGAAGTGGAGAGGGGAAGTGGAGAGGGGAAGTGTCAGCAAAAGGGGAGACATCAGGGAGGCAAAGGAGGAGACAAATGATGTGGCATATGGGGAGATGGAAATGAATCACCCTAAATAAGAATAGTTTTTGAATACTAAATTTTGGACAACAGTGAAAAATTGTGTGGTACTTTAACTTTGTTGTGAAATCCCTTTACCTGATCATGCTGCATAGCCCCATTGTATTGTCCTGCTTGATGATTGGCAAGGGTTTTCAGAGTCATTTTCTGTAAGCCATCATAAGACTCGCTCTATTTTCTCTTTTTCTGTGTCTACTGAAGCATATGTTTTAATACAATTGACTCTTTTTAATGTCAGTTTTTAGAAAATGAAAATGATAAGCAATATTTGATAAGTTTAACCTGATACTGAAAGTTTCCTCTTATGCCAACATACTTAAAGATATGAAGCTTTTGTGATGGTGCATCAAATTACATGCCATTTGATAAGGCATATTGTAACAATAATATTTCTAGTAATTTCTCTCAAACAAGAAATTATTTCAATTTACCGTGCAACTGCAATGAAGTGTAATTAATCACCAGAAAGTTGACTTTGGTTCAAACATTGTGGAAGTTTGAATGCCTTCAACATGACAGAATTTGGTGACATCAAATTACCTTATAAATTTTCTATCAACTGAGCTCAAATGGTTTCTTTAACTTTCATGAAACTCAGTCATTGTCCCAAAATTTCTCATATATATCTTGTCTAGTCATGTATTCCTGGCACATCTCATAAGTATCTAATATGTTGGCAAATCAGTTCTAATGTACCTACTCTCATTAAAATAACATGACAATGCAGCCAATAACTCCATGTACATGTTAGCTGGCTAAAAATTATTACTCATTCATTCATTTCTAGATTAAATGTCCAGAAAGTCTGAGTCAGTCTTGAATGAAACTTGGGCAAAGTAAAATGACTTATGACCAACATACAATTGTGGAAAATCAGTTTGAGTTGAGTTTTTGATGAAAATGAAGCATACCAAGATTCCAGCGAATGAGATTTGGAAAATTGATGGCACAAAAGAAAGGTACAACACAATTCACAGCAGAACCAAATTCTGCTACTGAACTCAGTTCATGAATGGTTAAATGCAATTAATTTCAGTCGATAAAAATGAATACTCTAACTTTGACCATAATCCAACATTGAAAATTGAGTATTGACTGGTTATCAATAATATGAATATTCATAGGGCATACAAACATGGGATTGAGAGTTGATTATACTATGTTTGAATGAGATTGAAAATGATATCAAAGATGGGGTAACATGTCCATATAGAGGGGCCTAACCTTCTAACCTAAACTCATATTTTTATTGCAATCGGTGTGATCGATCAAATTTATTGCATTTGTGGTGTGAAAGTCAAAAAATGTTGCTCTTCAAAGATGATCAACGGTGCACAGAACAAGATAGTGTTAAATATTTTGTAACTGCATTCTTGAAGAGATGATGACTATTAGGGTCATGATTGTTGTCAAATGCATCAATATCAAGTCACGCTAAATCAAAAATGGATACTTCTTATATTATCATATATATATTGAGATTTCATAAAAAAAGGCTTAATGCAATTTTCAACAAATAAGACTATTGCTGTGATAGTGTTATTTTTCAGAAAAAGCTTATGTTTTGGAAACAACATGCATGTTTACGTAGGAATTGTACTTGTTCACGTAGCTCTCGGTTATTGGTTTTTCCTGTTATTGTCTAATTTATCAAAAAAGGCTTATTTTTGGTTGTAGTTTTATTAATAATGCCCCTTCCGAAGTCTTATTAACCCTCTCAAGTAACAAGCGGACAATTGATGATATGATAAGTAACATGTGGACAATTGTGACATGTTAACAGAATCACTCGAATTCACCCCCTAGCACTCCCCCAATTCATCACCTGATGGTCTAGATTGATTCTTCACAAAAAATGGAATTAGTACACCCCCATATCACTTGATTTTTTTTTGGTGGTCAACTCATGGGCACTTGTTGCTGGCCACCATGTCACAGCTGATTGCCCCTGCTGCTGCTGCTGCGGCTATTGCCACCGCTGCCACCACACCTGCCGGCAGCAATGAAAAAAGTCAACCCATCCTGCCCTAACTCAAGAACTCATTGCCCTCATTCCTTCCCCACCACCTCTCCCACCACCCGAGAATCACTCTTTTCCCCCGCCAACAAGATGAATCTGCAGCCAGCGAAACATCCTCGCTACATGAAGCAATCATCACAAATGCTTCCCCTACTTCAGGCATTGGCAAGCAGGATGTAAACAATACTTTGGACACAAACCAAATATAAAGGCAAATATAAGCAGTCTGGTGTGCATGAAATAAGGAAGAAGAATGAAATGCATGCCTATTTGGTTATGACATCACATCCCATCCATACCCGGTTGTGACGTAAGTATAATTTTTATCTCAAGAGGAGAATGAGAGTTGAAGATAGTAGCAAGAGTGAGGAGGGTAGTATGAAGAATAATTAGTCAGTCATGGTATTAAATGGAAAGTTAATGTTGTATATGGAAGTTGTGTCAACAGATATAACAGAATTACTACTATATATTTTTCTTCATTGATTACAGTTCTTGTGAACTTTGTTCATTCCTTTGCTTTACCAAAGCAAAACATGCACAAGGTCTTATAAGTGTGTTCATCTTTGCAAAAATAGTTGGCAATAGTGAACACTTCCTGCTGGTAAGAAACCTGTCACCCATCTATGGGAGATTCAAGGACAATCTGACAGACATGCTCAGCATTGAGCTAGTCCTGAAGTACATTGACAGACAAGTTTTTTCATCCTCATCAAAATGGACAACCTTGGGAGATATTTCCTCCTCAATCTCCTCATAAGATGTGTTGACAGCATCATCCTCTTCTGCATCGTCTTCATCGACATCACCTCCCCCCTCAGCAGCTTGGTGACCAGTGTACCTACCATCATCACTAGGGCAAATTGAGCGAATGAACAGGACAATGCACAATGGAATGTGCACTCGGTTTTGCTTCTCCAACACACCGTACCCAGTTCACACAAAGCAGCTGTAAAACATTACGCTTGAGACTGTTGCTCATTGTACAGGAGAGAATGGACAGCTGAGCAGAGAGAGCATCTTGGTGCAGTGAAACCAAGCATGGACTGTGGTGGCAATCATGACAGATGGCCATGATTGCTGCTTTCCTGACAGCAAGATGCTGGAGAAGAATTCAATGAATTATGAGTGCATCAGGGAGAATTGAAAAATTTTCATGGGGGGAATGCAAAATAGATGTCCTTATCAAGGAGACAAAAGTCAGCAAGATAACATGATCTAGGAGACAAATGTCTGTATAGAGTAATATTGGAGAAAAAGTGAAAAAGGTGACTTCTGCAACATTGTCAGTTTGTTAAGAAAAGTACAATGCTAATTTTGACATGTTAACCCACTATTGGCTCAAAGTTAATAAGAGGATTAATAGTTTGATTTCCTTAAAATAGGACTATTGCCAAGAAATAAGCCACTTTCCAATCAAGACATGACTGAAACTGTCAAAAATACATTGCTGCATGATGAACACCACTCCATGATTCTGTCAGCATCAGTCACGTGACACCCAGGACAACAATTTCATCAGAACATACTAAACAATCCACAACAAAAGATGTCCCCATCATGCTCCAATTTTTCAAAAAAGGGCACAGAACTGAAACCTGATTTCCACCAATAAATCTTCAACAACAAAATCAACCTAGAACGCACTGACAAGGCCTACATCAAGTCTATGGTGTACTTATCAAATAACATGTATATAAGTAAGTAGTGACAAATATTTTATAAATAGACCGTTTCCCTCAACCTCATTTAGAACACTAGCATTGAAATGCTGGAGCAAAGTAAAGTTTTATTGTAGGTGCATGACTGGGTCTCTCCCCAATAGTGCTTCTGTTTGTGACTTCCATACCAGGTATTCAATGGGATGTGGGCTAATACCTTGTAAATTAAGTTTGTTACTTCAATGTTTGTGCTGTATATTAAATAATGTGAGCTAACAAATATTCTTGGATGATCATGATAATGCTTTCTTAGTTATTGTCAGCTATGTCACAATTAGATCAATCCTCAAATTTGTCCCTTACGTCCAATGATGTGTTATGACAGGTTGTGTGTTGGCGACATCTTTCATTTTCTACTGCTTTGCAATTATGGCATCTCTCTTTGCGGACGTTTTCAAATAAAAGTTCTTGTAGAGCTATGTATTTTGACATGACAATCCTGTGTACTATTGGATTTTGGTTTAGACTGTTTGGGCTTGAAGGCAAGAGAATTCTTTGGCTGCAAATGTGAAGAGATCAATTTGTCCTTGACAGGAATGGATAACATTTGTATTAATTAGTTTGACTTCAGTCGTCAAACAGATGGCTTTTTGGTTGTATGCATCTCCTTGATGTACGTTTGCACTGCTGCAGATTCGGCAAGAGTCATTTTGTTTTTTATCTGGTCGTCAGTCAGCGCTTTTCCTGTGCTTCTAAGTGCATCATTGGTTGCTTTCATATTCATCATTGTTGTATTCCGAGTTGCTGTTATAGCAGCAACTGGTACAGAAGCTTCGCCACGGTTTGCACTAGTTACAAGGAGATTCAAAGTCAAGTCTCTGTGAATATTCAGCGCTGCATCAAACGACAATAAAGATGACTCTAAAACAATACTCTTTGCTTCACTAGCTTGCTTTGCAGGTTTGGCAGGGCTCTTGATAGCTTTGCCCTTGCTGCTTGTAGCCTTGCCTTTGTTATTCTGAGCCATCCGTCGAAGAAGCTCCTGTTGGCGCTTTTCTATTTGGACTTTCTTCTTCTCTGTCTCCAATCTTTCCCTCTCCATTTGTATTCGTTTCTTTTCATCCTCTTGTGCTTTCTGAACCATTTCGGAGTTCTCGCGAGCTAATGAGATCTTTTCAAAGCGATGAGTAATCAAAGTTGCAAGGTCTAGATTCAGTTCAGAGTGCCACATGCCTTGATTTTTCTCACTGTCGACTACAAAATACTCATTTATACCCGTAATCTGATCTATTTGTTCGCATCGAATAGTTGAGGTGGTATTAGTTGGATTTGATTTGGATGCTTGATCAGCTATTCCACAACATGATGAAACAACCTTGATGAAGAGAGAAAGAGATGAGGTCAAACTATCGACGGTTTTATCGTTCCTTCAATGAATATCTCACCACCTTGTCAAGATGCCCTTCAAAAAATCTCAAACTGAAAACGAAATCTTCGAATGTTGTCCCATTCAAAGTCGACTTTCTCCATTGGTGGCAAGTGGTGCATTCTCCAACTTCAAACGATGTTTCGTATGCAATGAAAGGCGCTCGCGCAGAGCCAGCATTCCTCGCGAGTCGTCGGACAATTTGAGATGGTATGGAACCATCTGGTTGAAACAACTAACGGTGTTGAGTCAAGTAGTTTTTAGCAAGAAATTAGAAATAACATGGTGAACGAGAAATAAGGTTGTGAGGTGAGACTAGCAGACCAACTCACCTTCCTTCCTGCGATTGAGAAGAAAAATGAATCATCAGTTTCGGTCAACAATTTTTCGAGCACGTCGACTTTTCTTTCGGCAATTTCTCGGTCGATTCCATGGCTAGATTTCGCTGTGTCAAGACCCAGGAGAGATCCGATTTGTAGTCTAACTGCACTTTGGCAATCAGATCGTCGTTTTTTAATGATAGGAGCAATCGACGACTCACGAGTTTTGCGCCGTTTTTTAGTGGCATTCGACATTGGCTGCGTGCTCATTTCTCTGCTCTCCGAGAATTCAGATTTATCGAGCTGAGGGCTGTTTTGACCTACCACTTCGCAGATTGGACTTTCCGAAGACATATCGACTATTGATGTGGATTTCTTAGTTCCTGGTATAATGGGAGGAGAACTTAGTTCCGATTTGATACTAACTACAGGCTCTGAAATAGGACGGCATTCTTTAACTTTCTCGACATCTACACTCTGAATTGGTTCATCGTGGGGAGAAAGATTTGGAGTGGATGGAGTCATGACGCCAACAGAACTTGAAGGAGCCTTGCTAAGGTTCAAGCTTTTAGAGGGTTCTACTTCATTTTTTGGGCTGTTCGCAACAGGGATGCTCGTGCAGCCTCCTCTGAAAACACCCGTAACTTCGACCTCAGATTGCTGATCTTTCGCCATCTGGGGATTTTCATCTATCAGTGTCCCAAGTTTGCTGTTGGGTCTATTATTAGCACAGTGCAGAACAGCACACGACAGCTTGTACTTTTTGCTTCGCTTTGCTGTGGACTCACAGTTCTTGAAGATATCTGTGTCCGTAGATATCTTTTCATTGCTTAGAAGATGGAAAACAGTGGCTGCTGTGCAGCGTTCCCATCTGCGTCTTCTTGATTCTCTATCTGGTGTCCAGCCCTCCGTCATCCGAGAAAAAAAGCTGCTTTGACCATTTGAAGCTATTCGGGCAGTCTCATCGATGTTGCCATTCTCTCTTACTTCGTACCACTGTCTATGAAAGGCCCTTGGGCAACATGCATCCGCAAGTTTGACCAGCAGCATACAAAGCTGTGAAAAAGAATTCGCGTTTTGGACTTTCCCTCTCCACCGATCCAATGTTCCCCATCGGTAGTCGAGTAAGCAACCATCATAAAGGAGACGCCCTGTCTTAACAAATGTGTCACGAATAGACTGCATGACATCTGGGAATGGCATACTGAGATTGGGAAAGATATCCATAGTTGAATCTAGCGATACAGCATTAGATAAACTCAGCCACAATTGAGCACTGCATTTTGCTGGAAACGTTATCATTTCGGGTACAACCGTGGGAAAAGTAAACTGGCCCAGTTGGTGCTTTATCTTTGGAATTGGTGGAGCTCGGCGATACTTGTTGTCGTAGTCCAATGGATTTGCAGCGTCGGGATGATTTGTCAGCATTTCTTTTTTCTCGTTTTGGTGCGAAACCAAGGAGTCCAACAGATGAGAAATATTATTTGGAGAAGAGGCTAGGGTGATCTTATGGTCGCCAGTCCTGAACACCTTCTGTGGATCAAAAATCAAACATCGCCTTCAAGTTTTTAAAGAAGACAGATGAAACAATGGTTATATGACTAACTTGAAAACAACACGGGGAGCTAAATCTGCTTACCATGGTAATCTGAGGCACATTTCTGGCCCTAGCAGCCTGATCAACTCCATGATTTCAGCATTCGACAAAGGTTCTGGGGGGTTCCGGGAGAGTAGCAGTTGATCTTTGCTGTGAGACAAATTTTCTCGCGAAGACTTTCGGGTCAAAGTTAAAGCACTGGATTCGATTGGACAGGGCACGAACGGATTAAATTTCCTGTGCGAAGATCGATAGCGAGCAAATACTTTTCCAGGCGAGACAAGAAACTCTACATCAACGGGGATTCTCGTTGACAAATCTGAGTGTGCATTGTCAGCGACCACAATTTGCGGCGTCACAGTGAGTAATCTACAAAAATCTTGAGGTTGAAGCGTGGGATTCCCAGTGCTCTTGGAGCAGTTGTAGGTGACGATGTTTTGTTGAGACGACACGACAGAACGAGAGAGTTCAGGAGGTGATAAAGATAGAATACGGCTGCTGTTGTCGAAGGTCGTAATTGGTTGTGGTGTAGCTTCGAGTTCGTCCAGAGTAAACCATCCAATCAATGGTCTATTGTCCGAACCTAGAGGACCAAGTTTAGATGAATCGGGAACTCGGCACTCGGTGCACAACCACTTGCCTTGTGGGAGTTTTCCAGAAGGTGCCATGCCCAGACACTGTCTGTGAAAAGACCCTGGGCAACCATCACAGCATAGTAAGTCCCCTTCCAGCCCGCAAATAGAACATTCGTCTTCATTGTTTATGTCTTCAAACTCACACTGTTGTGGAACGGGGCCATATAAAAAGTCATACTGTCCAGTGAGTTGGTGTCGCAGTGTTAGCTCTTTGCTTATTTCGTCAACTGTCAGCAGTTCGTCGAGGAGGAATTCAATCATAGCGAGCTTTGACTCCAGAGACAAATGATGGTATGGCATACCTTTGCGCAGTTGTCGAATAGGGGTCATGTGAGATGAATCCTCGTCTGGATACCAAGGACTTTGTGATATTTGATTGACCAAATCCCATATTTCTACCTCGTCTGTGTCAATTTTTCTCTCTATTGATTCAACAATACCATCATCGTTTAATTGGTTGCTCGTATAAAGTGACGAGTTATGGTGGGAAGGATTACCGCTGTCGAGATCCTCTGAATTGTTTCGAAAGAGATCCCCCTCTGAGAAAAATCTGGTCAGTGTCTTCTTCACGCCGATTGGCACCACAAGGGCATTGTCATTCATAGGCTGTGGTGGAATTGGAGGCACAAAGACAGGCGGGAACCCCAAACCACTCGAATTGGTAGAATGCGACGCTGGAAAGCATTCAAGGGAATGAGGAGGCGTGGCAAGCGGTGGTTTTGGACTCATAGCTGACATGTTTTGATTTGGAACGATGTTATGATCCCCCTTGGCCTTAGAGAGTCCAAGGTTTGGCGAAAGGGCTGCTATCGACACAGAGTCAGAAGCGGAAGCTTGCTGCGGTCTGGCGACAGCTTTCTTTGGCAAGGCATTGATATTAGCAGATTTCCTAACAAATGATGGCGCAATCTGCACGTCGATCACACGGCTTCCTTTGATTGATGAGGCAGCAGAGCGCGGCTCGGAATTAGGAAACTTACGAGGCCTTCCTCTTCGTCTGGCACCAGTGGGCACTTTTGTAAACTTGAAGTCGTCAAACTCAGTTTCTGACTCTGAATCATCATATTTTAATGACGAGGCATCTAATGAATCTTTCTTTGACTTAGGTTTGGTAGTTGGCGTAAGCCTTTTTCGTTTATTAGCGGTCGAGGCCTCCGGATGAGAGCCGACTGAAGTATTTAAGGGTACGCGACTGCATTGACGAGCCATGTTTATCGCAACATGAATATGGAATGGGCAGCAAATGAATCGCCCCACGTCATTACGACGGCCAAAAGGCCCAAGAGGACATCGGTCAATCCAGCCTTCTCCTGGATAGGGCACTATATCGCTGTTGCTTGGTTTATTGATGTTTGCACCATTTCTATATTGACGCGTATTAAATTGTGCGTCCCAAGCGCCAGAAGGAACCATAGCGGATGAACGGATGTCAATAAAAGCATCATCATCGCGTGTGTCATGGATAAATTTGTCTTCTGTTGCAATAACATAATCTTCATAAAATAATGGCCACGTTGTGATGTCAAGATAGAATAAGTTGTTGCATCCTCTTTCGGTTACGAACTCTCCTATAGGCTCCATAGATTCATCTTCGATGGCCTGTCCTCTTTCTGAGGGATTTGTTCGCTTAGTCCGGAGAAAAATAGGCGCATCACCTCTACCGTATTTTGAGTAAGACCCCTTCCCAACATTAGCAAACAGAACTCTCAAAATGCGAACATGAATTTCACCCAATAAACGAGACGGTATTGGAAGCATCAAGGACGATAGAAAAGATTGCATACTGAACGGTGACAGACGCAATTCCTTAGAGAGAGTTCTAAGGAGAGAATATGCAGCTGCTGCTCGATAGGAGTGACGAGGGGAGAACTCGGTTGGTATTGAAATAGATTTTGGAAGGACTCGACGTTTACGTGAAACAACAGCGCCAGCGCCGGCCATGGTTGACTTGGGACACTCTGCATGTGTGCTGCTTTTAANTGTGCTGCTTTTAATTGCGAAAGTTTTAGATGCCTTCGCATGAGTATTTGCCTGCCTTGCATTCGACATATTTTTTGATTTTCTTTGCTTAGCGGGTGCTGATTGAGCCAGTTTGGTAAGAGATTTTTTGGACGCGTCAGCAGGGCTATTAGAAGTTTCAATCTTCGTCGTACTTGCGGTGTCTTCGGATACGGAGGGATTCACGTTGGCGGGTGAGTTCGGTGTTGTGGAAACATCTTTTCTAGGAAAGACAGAGTGCGATGTAAAAGCTGACTGTGGCGCGATACAGCGACTATCTTCGGCAGAGAGTGAGCCAGAATTTCCTGCTCTAGAATACTCTGTAGTTCCTCCATCGGCCGAGCTCGTTTTGATTGACGGCGAAACATATCCGCATCCAGGCGTGCTGACACCTTTTGAATCGGTCACTGAAGGTGCTGTGAAAAATGAGTGACATGACACAACTGAGCTTTGTCGAGCTACCTGTTCGCTATCAGTCAGAGCAGCATTTGATGATGTTTGAGAGCAACTTGTATCTTCACCAAGTGATGAATAGATGCCATTTTGGCTGATGTTGGGCTGTGATGAGTTTGATTGGGCGCATCCTGTACCCGCATTGTTCAAGTCATGGTATGTTTGGACTGCAACTCCTCGACGCAACATTTGGTTTCCTCTCGAGCCATTAGTCATGTGAACAAAACGCGATCGTTCTGTAACATGAGATGGCATCTCTGCAGGCGATGCAGATGACGTTGAAGGATATGAAACGTCGTTCTTTGAGTGGCCTGTTATAGGACCAGAAAAGTAATTCATTGAGTGACTATACTCTCCGTGAAGATTGGCGCAGCCAAGCTGGTCCAGCCTTTGAGGTGTGTATTGAGGGCACTGCATAGTTGAACTTGTCAATTGACTGCATTGCCTATGAGAGCTGACATGAGATCCGGTTATCATTGATTGAGGCAAGTCATACCCATGGTTTGCATTATTCGACGCAAACTGCGAGCGATAACACGCAGGTGATGTAAATGACAGAGCATTATTCGAATTGTCGTTCTTCGAGTGGTCTGTGATTGGAGCAGAAGAGTAATTCATAGAATGATTATACTCCGCATGTAGATTGGCGTAACCAAACTGATCCATCCCTTGAGGTGTGTTTTGAGAGCAGTTCATAGTAGAACTCGTCAATTGAATACCTCGGCCATTAGCGCTGACATGTGATCCCGTCGCCATTGATTGAGGCAAATCATTCCGTTGGCTTACATAAGTCGACAAAGACTGAGGAGGCTGACATGAATCGAAGCCATTGAAGTGCCATCCTGACCCTGACTGCCGGTGCGAATGAGGTAAAACGTGATCATAACTTCCGTTGCTCGGAGCAAATTGTTCACAGGGGTATACATTGCGTTCTGTCAATCCAGTAGAACTAGACGGTTGCTGATGGGAGCGTGCATATTGACCTGAGTCGTGTTGAATGTACTCGTAGCTTGGATTGATTGAGGCAGATTGTTGATGCAAATCTGAACGGTACTTGTTGGAATGGTAGCCAGTCCCGTTTATAGACAGCGCTTGCTGGAGCGCTTGTGAATTCTGAACAGCGCCACTTGCATGATCATGATAGGTATTCCCTAACGCACCATCACTTGACGTAGTTTGTATACGCCGGAAATCATTGAAACCTCTGGAATAATATCCAGACCCATCCATTTTTTAAGATGTGACACGGAGACTAATAAAACCCGCCTGAACTATGTGGAGAAGTAATAGAGAAAGCGGTTCAAAAGTATCTGTGGTGACCAAATCAATGCAGAACGCAGAACTATGAGTTTGGAGTTACAGCCTTGGATAATGGATATTTAGCAAGAAAAAGATTGAATAGATATTGTAAACAGCATCGATTCCGTTTCGGGCAGTGGGCTGGGTCTCGATTAAAGCAGAAACCGATGCAAGCTTTCAGAGGAAGACGAGAACAATCGCATAGGAACTGAAGAAAGTGTCTGAACAACGATTGAGGCAACTCAATCTAAATCGGAGGATAAAGCATTGTTCTCGATTTTAATGATTGCGGCTTACATGCGAAC
Organism: Cyclotella cf. meneghiniana; assembly: GCA_036940065.1. Lineage (NCBI taxonomy): Eukaryota > Bacillariophyta > Thalassiosirophyceae > Thalassiosirales > Thalassiosiraceae > Cyclotella > Cyclotella cf. meneghiniana. Next base: position 12,565 of record JALLPD010001022.1, read on the forward strand.
AATCAACTGCCCCATAAAGTAGACGAGAGCAATGACAATGTAGACAGACGCACATCGAAGACTTTTTGGAGACCTACTTGGTACTCACGAGCGGGGCTTGAATAAATATCCCACGAAAATGGAGCGTTGGCAATAGAGAAGCTATATTTCTTCAACGCTGGAGAGACTTCGTGCAGTGGGAACGTGTTTGTCAATGCTGCTTGAGCTCTCGTGGGTGTGGTTAGGAGGCAGGCGGCAGTTCAAGTCGCAATCCATCTTGCGGACGTACTGTGTGGACAGTAATGGGGAAGGTGGACGTTGTAAGTAACGTAGCCATGTCACTACTTAAGTATTTCATTAGGAAATAATGAAGGGGTTGGGGCTTGAACCAGGCTTGAACCATTGAGTAAAGTTTGGCAAGAGGTCAATAGAGGTAATAACTTAAAATGGTCTAACCATTTTCGAAGGAAAAGCATGTGTGGAAAAAGTTGACGAGGCGAATTGAGGTCATAACTTAAATTCTCTAACAGAGTGTTTAAAGGAATAACATCATCTTGGGAGTTTGTCACCGTGGTTGGAGGTAATACCTTGAAATGCTCTAACAATTTTCATAGTATTCAATGTGCGCAGGACTTTGTCCAAGTTAGGAGAAATAGTCGACGTCACGGCTCATGCAAAAAAATTATATTAGAAGCGATGACAAGGTGACGGGAAAGATAAAAACAAAGGTCAACCATGGGGCTCGAACACAGCGAGTAT
>JALLPD010001023.1:0-13293 GCA_036940065.1 Cyclotella cf. meneghiniana
GCAGCAACAGAACTTTTTTTATGAGAGCATCAGTGACACTCTTTTTCTGAATCTGGGTCCTGGGCACCAACCGACACGTGGTTGAGGCTACCCGACACGTGACTCAGCCATGAATTCAGTCACAGCATCAACGACATTTGTCCTCGGCCCATTTTTAGCCGATAATGTTGGCGTCATGGCAACACGTCCTGACATGTCGCCAACATTTCCAACTAAGGAGAGGTGTTTGCTGTGATGTGGTGCTTACACAAGGCTCAAGTCCTTGAGAGGCCTTCAACAAATTCACTCAGAAACAGAGGAAGTTATGGGGTTCACATCCCCAATCTGCTTTTCCTCCATCCAAAACAGAGCATGCTATAGGGCTCATGTCCCCAATCTGCTTTCCTTTTGTTCAGAATCGTTGGATTCTATGAGGCTCAAGTCCTTGATAAGCTTTCCGTGAATGATTGTGGGGGAACACTAGTGCCAGCAAGCATCACAAACTTGATTATCATGGGCAAATGCATGCATCACTGGCCTACGTGAGCATCACTTGTATGCATACGTGAGCGTAAGTGATTAAACTGGTCTTAAATTTACCTGTAGTCCTGCAACACTAGCAGTACCTTAGAATATCCCTCTTTTTGGGGGCAGTAGCATAGCACATTTAAGACAAATCTTGCTTGGAGGGTTAAACAAGAACTGACACAGCTAATATTTTAAGACCCCATATTAGATTTGAACTCTCTTGGTCAAGTAAAGGGCTCCTGTTATGTAAATGTCCCGAAAGGGAAAGCAACTTACAGGTTCCAAAATTGATCCCCATGGTTGTGTCCTGATGTTTTTGGATGTGGATGAGTGGAATTCATTCAGATTGGTAATGACTTTTTAAAATGACAGGGGAGACATGTGATGTGTGAGGTGCCACGAGAACAACAAAGGTGACCTAACATGGGCTCTGAATAAAACCTTCTGTAGGTCCCTTGGTTTATAGCACCGTTGAACGTTGCTTGAAACCTTGCCATTAGTATCTCTTGATACATGGGCTCAAAGTTCATGTACTTCATCAATGGAGTCAGCTGGCCTAGATTGATTTCGTTCTTCAAAATGTTCTTTTTGCTCATAAAATAAAGGCAAAACTGATTTTTTTGCAATTTCCACCACAACTATGGCAAGGTACACATTATCAAGATGGTCTTTTTGAGCTGCATCTGAGTGGTACTGTCATCTGGAAGTTTGTCAAAAACACCTCACAGAAGAGAAACATTTTGATGTTACAACTGATGTTACACCTTTTCGGCATGATTATTAGGCAAACACTTTTGATGGGAAATTAGGTATGTGGATATGTATGCAATAAATACATACTGAACTAATAGTCATTTTTAATGTGTGTGTGTGTGTGTGTGTGTGATGCCCAACAACTATAATTATCTTCATGCACTTCCATTCTTTCACTACCAAAACTTAAAGCAGCCTCAATATATCCTAGAACAAATACCCTTGGAATTGTGTAACATTGAATTGTTCAGCCGAGTTTTTTCACAGGATCCAAGCACAGATTTCAGTCCATTTTGATCAAATTGAATATCATATTTTCCTATCTATCTCACAACACTTTTGCAGCCAAAACTTATGATAGCCTCAACACATATCTGATTGAATCATTTCCAAACTTACATATGATGGAGATACTCCAATATCAAGTTCTTTTATGAGCTGTGCTTGCCTACAAAAATATGAATTTAACATGTGCAGCCAAGCACTTTTGTAAGCAAATTGATCTCCTAAATCCTACTGGCAACAAAAAGTTTTATACACCTTTTTCAGAGCTCAAACCCTGACATAAGTATCCTTTTGAACATATGCATATAATTTAAGATATCTACAGGCTGCTAGCACAGTTTGACCTTCAATGTCATTTCCACCAAATAATAATATTGTGAAAGGATGAGTGCGAATGGTTGTTTCTTTAGTTTGGCTTCACAGTTGTGGTATGGTGCTCAAATATTAGAAGATCATTTCAGGGCACATGGTGCTATGACATTAAAATATTCAAAAGTGCAGGGACTGATGTCAGATTTGACAAATAATTGCACTCATACCCCAAAAATGATGGTATAGGAAGTATGAGAAAGTGGAACAAGGACAGGGCCTCCATTGAAGAGCAGATTAAAATACAGAATGAGGAAGATAAGAAACGAGCCAATCCATTTGATTCATTGTCCAAATTATTATGTGCTTTTCATGAGTCATATAAAACACATCATAACATGCAAAAGAATAAAAAGGTCCCCTATTATCAGTGAGTGTAACTTGTAACTAGCTATTTGAATGAGTAATTTGAATGTTACTTACTCTTGTGCTTTTCACAACAAGCCAATGTTATATCACCTGAGACACTTGTTATAAGAGCTATACACCAATCTCTGTTTGACTGTGAGCAAAGTTGATAGAGTGAATTTGTGTATGAGAAACTTATTTTGTGCAAAGAAGAAGGATAATCATTGGGGTTTTAGTAAAGTAACATTGATTAAAATATTGTGAATACCATGTGGACCATGTTAACAACATGAATGAAATGAAAAAAATCAAAAATGTCTTCTAAATAGAAGTCATGTCAAAACCAAAGATGGCAACGTAGAATGAGGAACAAAGCTGATGAATCAAGAAGGTCATCCTTTGCTGTAGGAATGTTCATATGCTACCTATACAGCATTCCTCCTGCAATGATAGACATGTCCTAATATCTCCAGTGATTTTGAGAACAGGGAGTAATGGCTGCTCTATCAGTATCAAAACAAGGGTTGGCAAGACACCTAGACATCCTTGAAATGGTAAGAGCTGTTTTGGGATCTTATAATAAACTAGTACTTTTGATTATGGGCAACTGTGGATCTCAGATAATTAAGTTTGTGGACACATTAGGTCAGATAATACCAATCTTCTCCCCCCAGGTGTCCCAAGTGCATATCAACTGATGTATTGTAGTGATATAGCAATGCTTATATAGAAAAACAACAGTGACCATATTCTCTGTTACATGCTTGTCATGTACAAAGAAGGACTTGACTCCAAGATTCAGCAGCAGGGGCAAAGATTCTGGATCAAACAATCACATGAGCATGAGCCAAGGATGTGATTCACATAGGACTTCAAAGTGAAGTTTTTATTCACTTCCATTGTCATAAATTATTTGTTTGCAATGTGGATAATGGCTAAACCAGGTCTTCCTTACTAAATTACTTTTCATTGCAGATGATTTGTCAAAGTATGGTAACTTAGCTTTATCATGAGTCTTGGTGCCCTTTACCCCTTATGTATCTATGGGAATGACCGCATCTTTGATTACTGGCAGTTCTACTAATTCAAACCAAATAGAAGCTGGGTCTTTAGCAGTAATACACATAAAATTAATTTCTGTTTTGTCTTTTCCTCTTAAAGTGTATGGGCCTATAAGGTCTACACATAACACTTCCCAAGGGTTCAATATCACAAGCTTTGTTAGGAGCTATCCATACTTTTGCTTGTGTTTTTTGTTAACTTGACATGTTTGACAGTTTTTGACGTGTGATTGGATAGTACTTCACATACCTTTCCAATGCATTGCTGCATATAACGTCTCTTTGAGACAAGTGTGCCCAGGATGTCATAGATAGTGATGATACCATCTACTTGCTTGGTGTTGAAGACTTTTAGGTATGACCATCCTGCCATTCATACATAACAAATGAGTATCTTCAATCAATAGATTGGTATACTTGTCATTGTGAAGTTTCTCCAAACTTTCATCATTTATTTGGGCTTGTGCAATTTCCTCTACTGTTAATGGGTAAAATACATCTTTGTCGTTGCAACTTGCAAACACCATGTTGATTTGCTCTTGGTGATTGGAATGTTATTAACACTATCTACAAGCATGGTGTAGTGACACCAGTACTTTGTGAACATCCAATTATCCTGGTCATCTATGATTAGACCGGAGTCTAACCTTGAGATGGAACCAGCAACAGTATTATGAATGCCTTTTGTGTGCACTATTTCAGGACCATACTCCTTGAGTAATATTCTCCACCAATATACATGGTCAGTGGTCAACCCAAGGGAATCTTGGATCAGGTTTTTATGGTCTGTATAGACTTTGATTTGTTGTCATCACAGCATACCTTTGAACTCTTTTACTGTCTCCACAATAGTTCAATTTTGGTTACACTATTTTTCATTGCATTTCAGACAGTTTTCTGCTGAAAAATGCAATAGAGGTTTATTTCCCTGAGTAAGTACAGATCCTAGTTGTTTAGACAAGGTGTCAGTGTAAATCTCAAACTCTTTAGAGTAGTCAGGATGAGACAAAACTACATCTTTTGTGATAGTAGTTTCACATTATCAAACATGTCTTGATATACCTCATTCCAATATCAAGGTCTTTTCTTAGTACCTTTGCCTTTGCTAGCTTTGGTATGACCACACTCTCCTACCAATGAGGTGTGTGGGACAAGCATTTTACTACATCATGCCCAAAGATCCTGATATTACTGGGCCATGCCAAGGAAACCTATGGAGGTCTTTCACTTGTTTTGGCACTGTGATTGCAAGGATTGCCTGTACTTTGTTTGTCTATGGCTTTATGCATGTTCTGGTGAGGACATACCCTAGGCATTCCACTTCAATGGCACAGAATTTTGATTTTGGGGCCTTGACTCCCATGCCCCCTTCTTGCAATCCTGTTAGTACCAACCTTATATGTTTTTGGTGGTCATCAAGGCTTGTCTTGGTGATGCATAGCAAATCATCCAAATAAGCTCTCACAAACTCTAAGGCTACAATTAGCCTGGACATTTTTTCATGAAAAATGTCTAGAGAACCTTTGATCCCCATAGGTAGCCTGAGGTAAGAATACTTCCCCCATGGAAAAATGATGGCGCAATTTTTGATGCATCAGGATCCAACCTTATGGTATAGTAACCCATGTTTAAATCAAGGGCTGTTGCAAAAAGGAAGCCTTCTGACTCTTGCAATACTGCACTGATTTTATGTAATGGAAACGGTTTCCTAACTAGTTCTTTATTTACCTGATTAAGGCTGTTATTTTGTAAGACCAGATCCAGATTCCATATTTCATGTGGGACCTACTATCTACATCCCACAAAGATTTGAATTTTGGATTTTCTAGGGGTTTTGTACTTTTGCATGTGCATTTTCACTTCCATATACCGTTTGTTTGCCATCTGGCACCAAACTTCTCCCCAATCAGTGCTCCCTCTGCTAATAATGCCAATACTGGCTCTGACCCAGAGTTATAGCCAGTTCCATCATCCTACACATCTTGCCATGATCTACCCTCCTTCTACAGTCAGTTTTCTTTCAACTGCCTTTATGTTTCTTTCTCCTACTGCTGCTGGTCCAGCTTGTGGCAACAGAAGAGGAGGTGGCAGAGGCAGCACCGACAACTCCATGATGTGGCAAAGACCTGTTATAAGGAGGTCATCAAGTCCATCCAGCTCCAAAGCCAACCATGCATTTCAACCAAAGTACAATGGTTATTTTATTCAAATAGTCAACAAATTTAGTTTATAAAGAATTATATAATTATTCAAAACAATAAAATCAACCATGACTATATTTTGATCTACCATTTATGCAATTAATTGTTCTACATATCCTTTCTCCAGAACTCCAATACAGCCACCCCTACACAGCAGAAATCCTGAACCAGACACAAAATTGCCATACCTCCATGTGCACATTGAATAGTTTGTTGTTTGAGGAGTTGGTTAGAGGCACAGTCTCAGTTTGCTGCTAAACAGCAGTCAAGCTGAATCAAATCAGAACGTAAGTTAGTGATTAATTTATGACTACTTTGATTTGAGATTGATTTTGAAATTTGAAACTTCAAAAACCAGGGAATTCATAAACTCATATTCTCACAAAGCCTAAAAAAACTTGGTCTGTTGCTGCACTGGTTAACTTAACACACCCTTGCAGACCACATTATTTATGGGATCTGAACTTGTTTATATGATGTTAGAATTTCACTGTGCATTTTTGCGTGATGGGTGGGTGGGTGGTGCTTTGTCCAGGCATCACCCAAATTGTTTGCCCCTGCCTGCCAGTAAGAACAAAATCGGTTTTGCACTATACTTTGGTCATGTTGCAAATGGAATTTCATGTTCATTGCTTTTGTCTGTTTTGGTTGGACTCTGGCATTAATGATGCCTTCAGCCATAAAGTTAACCATCTGCATTGGTGTTGGGGGTTGGGGATGTCTCATTTTGCTTAAGATGTTTCGAATTTCAACTTTGTTCTCACATTTATGTGCAGTGCTCTGAGTTTGGCTTCAGCTGCTGAGGACATGACCGCTTTTTGATTTCTGCCACATTGTATATTCCCCCATTGTTTGGGGGGTGTTGTGTATTTTCAGATAAGAAACAGTGTCCTCCTGCCCAGCTGTGTGCTTTTGACTCATCGAGGTAGCCAGCATTACTGTGTGCTGCCAACACCATATCACTTTTCCTGTATGTCAGCACTGTGGGTTCTTGTGATGCTGTGTAGTCAAGGAATTGTTTTAATCTTTCCATAGTTTCTGTGGTAGGATTTGCCTGTTGGGCTGTTAACGTGCTTAGTGGGGTTAGCATTGTTCCATCAATGGCTCATGCATATCACAGAAATTTGCATGTGCTTTTGGCATGTGAGTTTGCTCATCCTTTGATGCTGACTTTTCATTGTCTTGCTCCACATATTGTTTCTTTGCTCCATACTTGGGGGGGGGGTGTATGCATATGGTGAATTTTGTAGTTTCTTGGGTTTTTTGACTCTGAATTGTCTTAGAGCCTTTTTCAAGTATGGTGCCATTGATAAATAGATGCATCTGTTTTTGTAATCCCAATCTAAGTCAATTTTCACATTTTTTGGCTGAACATCGTCATATTTTTGAAGCATTTTGATGATGTGATCAAGGTCCTTGTCAGTCATGTATTTTATGCCAAAGTCATCCACAACCAAGGTAAACATGATCGACTGATTCTTGTGCTTCCACAAGCCAGGTATGATTTGTCTTTGATTGTATCCCTGTTTGTTCAATCTCTGTTCTAACAAGTCATGTCCTAATGATCCCACTTGCGGAAGGCATACATTCCTTTGCTTACTTGGATGTACACCCATCCATCTGGAGTTGCTATATGTTGAAGGTTGTATTCTCTGACTATTTCTACAGGGATGTTGTCAAGTTTTACCTTTGTAAATTCTGGCCGCTTTACTGTCATCATTCGGTAAAAATTTGATATGTCTGCTTTTGCTCCGTCTGTTGAAATGACACTGTTGAAAAATATTTTGATCAATAGCAGGTTGGCCGTTGGTGTGCCTACATCTTCAGGATAGTTGATTTTATTCCCACCCTCTGTGGCTCTTGTTCTGTTTGTCTCAGCATTCTCAGTTCTAACCATGCAGACAACTTTCAGGTATGTCACATCGCTTCTTTGGTCCAAAGGTATTTCTTCCTTTTCTATGAAGTGAATTGTGTTTGTGTCTTGTATTCTGCACCCACAATCTGCTCTAACCTTCCATACTCATTTGCTGCTGATACATTCCAGGCTTCAAAGTATTTTGGGATGCAATAACTGTCGATATTCAAGGAGTTGACCAGTTTTGTAGTAAAGGACAGGATTTGCTACTTCTTGCCCTTGTCTTTTTGCTGCAACTCCACTAGCAATGCTATCATTGGGCAGAATGGTACGTCTGGCTTTTACCCTTGACACAATACTATCAGTTGTGGTGGCAGGTTTGCTGTGGGTTCTTGTTTCAAGATGGGTTGAACTTGCTGCATTGGAAATTTGACAATCAACCTATTTGGTTTAGGTGGGACCAACCTTGGTTCTGGCTCCTCCGTAAATTGCACTTGTTTTGGCACTTTCTTGTCATTGGTCTTTTGCACCAGTGGAATAGGCTCATCTTGTATGAGAACAACTGGCATTGTATGTCCCACTTTGAGCACATCAGTGAGCCTTTTGATGGCATCATATTGCCATTGTAGCTTGTTTTTTACCTTTCAAGTGATTGCCAATGTGAGATCCTGTATGGCTTTTACTATTCTATCTTGTGCTGTCAATGTGGGCTGCATTAAGTATTTGTGCTTGAAGTACACAGTATCCATGATTTGCATTTGCCGCATCTTTTGGACAAATATGATGTGACACCAATAATGCTCAGGTGATGTTTTGATGTACCAGCCTCTGCAGCATGCTTGCTAAATGTCTTTCTCCTTTTGGGCTTCTCATGAAGTTGCACAACACAGCCCATAGGTGCTAGTGGCGTGTAGTTGTAATGAAACTGTCCATGATGATTTGCATATGCTGAGACATTTAGTGAAACATTAGACTGTCTCAACAAATTCAATGTGAGTGTTGCTTGTGAAATAAGTCTGTCCCACTTGTGAGTTGGAAATGTTACATCCACTCCTGCATGGATAGAAATGAAATGGTCCTTCCATGTCTGATTGGCACGCTCAGCAACATTTCTATGATGCTTATCTGGAGTGGTAAGTTCAACTGTGCACCCATTCTTCCTGATGGCATCCTTGTAATCTGCCAGCACCTCATTATCTAACACATGCTATTGAACAAATGATTCCAGTGGCTTCCCAATGCTTCCAGACTGATTGATTGGCCTTTATCAAATCCTTTGTTGATCTTATTTTTGTGGCTCAGTGTCAATGTAGTTCCCATCCATTTTGAATGCTACCATTAAGTACTAATGGCCTCTGCTTGTTGTGACAGAAAACCAAACTGTTTGATCTGTGTACATAGACCTCTTTGTTGCATCATAAACTTTGACATACACATCTCACTTGCACTCAATAGGCCTCTTTATCTCCAAATCTTCTGACAAATGATCATTACTGTTCACCTTTCTCGACCTCAAATTTGTCGCTGCTGTTTCTTGTGTTGCTTTTGCATCTCATGATCAAAACTGTGCAAATGTTTTGTTTGCTGATGCCTTTGCTTCCCACTCTGAATTTCTACATCATATTTGCCTGTAGCTATAACCGTAGCCTTCATTAATGCCATTCATAAAACAGTATTCTTGGGTATTCCAGCCTTTGCTAGTTGTTCCTTTACTTCATCTTGTCTTACAAAATAGGTAGCTGGGGCTTCAGTTACGGTCCATGTCTCATTCATCTTGGCATTGAGCTCCTCGAGATTCAGATCTTTTAGCTCGGTGCCTTTGCTTTCAACATGTGCAAGTATTTCTGGATGGTGAGATGTGCAAGCCCTGTGTACTTGTTTGTAGTCACTGCTAAGTATTCCTTTGGGACAGCTATTTTGATCAGATCATGCAAGCCTTGGTCAACTCCTGTGACTTTCGAATATTCAATGAGTTGAAGCTTATGTGTAGCACGTTCTGTTGTGCAAACTTTTGCAATGTTGCTGAGGACTGCAGGGCATGCACCAGGGATGGTTGGGTGAGTGAAGGACACATTGCCAGATAACTTAGTATAATTTACTGTCTTCTACGACCAGATCATTGTGTCTACGCATTCCACCACCAACTGAAGTGGGGATACTTGCGGCAGTTTTGCAGAGCTCCTGCACCAGTTTCGTGTAATCTTCCTGAGTTATCTGCCCATCAATTTTGGTGATGGGTGCTTGCTTAATTGAGTTGCAAACATCCTGCGCTACTCCAATGTTGGTCCTTTTGATCGGTGAGAAAGAATTACTCACTAATGCTAATCAGCGGTCAAGATGAATCAATTCAGATCGTAAGTTGGTGATTCATTTATGACTACTTGATTTAAGATTGATTTTGAAATTTACCAGAGAAATCTTAAACTTCAATTCTCGCACATTCTTAAAATAACTTGGTCTGTCCTATGCTGCACTGGTTAGCTTAACAGTGGCTGAATCATTTGGAGGCATCATCATTGGAGGTGCACAACAGCCAACCCCACCAGCAAAACTCCCAACCATAAACAAAATTTCAAAACCTCTGCATGAACTAGAACTAGATACAATTGGTGTAGATGATGGAGGCGCAGTGTTGAGGGAACAGTGTTCGAGGCTTAGTGTTGGAGTCCCAGTCAAGCAATGATGGGATGACACTTTGTTTGAATGACTATCTGCACAGTCATAGGTTGAGCCATCATTGTAGGCATTGTTTGTTGCACTGACATTGCCAAGTTGATATTGCCTTGTCATCAAAGATGCCAATGTTGTGCTATTGTCAATGCATTGATGTTGTGCCATCATTGGAGGGGCCGTCATAGAGGCGCTGATGTTTCATTGTTGTCAGAGGTTCCAAGGGGGCATTGTCATCATATTGGTATGTAGAAACCATCGAAGGCATCGTATTTGACATACACAGAGGTGCCATCATTGAAGGGGGTGCCATCATTGAAAGGACATTAAAAAAGATGGAGCTGGTAGCGTTGGGGTTGATGTTCATGGCAATAGGAGGTGGAGGAGAAGAGGGCATTGGATGTGTAGCTAGTGGATGGACAGTGGCAAAGAGGGAGGGGTTCACAGATGGACGCCACAGATAGATGTGAATTTCTTTCCAGACTTGGGCCCAAGTCTGGAAAAATATTGTCCATCTGTAAACTTCCATCTGTGATTTGGGCTGATAACCGATTAAGAACGGATCTTGGATCAACAAAATTTTGATTTTTCCATCCTTGGCAGTCTGTCCTTGTAGGCAGGACTGAATCAGAAGATGGATTCAGAATCTGGACTTACAAAATAGCAGCCAAAAATCTGTTATAAATCATACAGTATTATCCTTCTTTGGTATTATAAATGTAGGTGACCCCCATTCTGATGCAGGCTGAAACAATAATACCCCCAGATCACACACTCTATTCAATTCTTTGCTAGTGGTTTCCTTGCATGACTTTGGTACTGGGAGTGGTCTACCATGGTATGGTTTAATACCTTCCTTTAATTCTAGCGGGTTCAGCATCTCAATCACCCAGTGTTCCATCAAAAAGTTCCGTTGTTCTGTGAGCAGCTCAAGTAACTTATCTTGATCTTTGAGACTTAGGTGAGTACATTTTGTTTCAACAACTGATTGTTTGCATATAGGATGTGAACTTCCACTGTGTCACATCTTGTGTACTAGCAGGCTCATGTACCATGCTGTTATTCACAGCCCAGGCCTGTTCCATTGTTGACTAGGTCAGACTGTTGATGTCTCTCATAGGCAAAATGATCTCATCAATAGTTATCTCTTTTGTTTGAAAATCTAGAACAATCCCTTACTCTTTTGTGGTGCTACAACCAAGAATGAGATCATACACTGGTTTAGTCATGTTTTTTCTTATCATACTGTACAACACCTGGTATTACCAGGTACTCTTTGCTGTCTAAGTAATCAAAAAAATTATGTTGACTTAACTCCTTCCCTTGGTAAGGAAGTTCCCATTTGATGTGTGCCAAGAAGTTGGCACCTGCCTTATCAAGTAGGGAAAATGCATGGATGATCCTTTTTCATGGAACATCAAGTCACCATCAGATTCACTATGTAGTAGGATCTTGATGAAATTGTTACTTTGGTGCCTTCCCACACAGTGTTCATGTCTTTGTGGAAACTGATTTCCAGTCGCTTTATAGTACCTTGCTTTGGCAACTACACTAGTGACCCTTCCTTGTTTTTGACTTGTGAAGACTTGGGACACACTATTGAGAAAGACACCCACAATTTGTGGTCTGACAGTTTGGCTGTTGTCTCACTTCTGATTTCTGCTACAAGTTATTTTGATCTTGCTCTAGCATGGTATCATTCACTATTCAATTATTTAAATTTGAACAGTTTAAGGGTTTGTTAAGATTTCTTAACTCTCGGTGGCTAGTAACATCAGTGCTATTGAAATTCCAATAATGTTTGTGCTAGACCCACTTGAAGTTTCTTTAAATTAGTTGAATAAAATAGGGTTGTGTGACAAGATTGTAGAGTTACAAGTTATGAATCTATTATTAACAGTCCATGTACAGGCATGCCCCTGCTGTGCTTTCTCTTAAGAACTTGATTGTCTTCTTAGAGACTCTGCAAGATTCTAAGATATTTTGAATACAAACCGTGGGGATCCATGATCCACAAGTTCAATGTGGAGATCTGGGCATGATATTTTTCTCCACCATGGTCAAAGTACACCCATGTACTGAGGTCAAGCAGTTGACCCCTGTATGGAAAAATTCTTCGAATGTTGATCCTCTCAATAATGCCAGGGCTAACTTAAATAGAAACTGTACTGTTTACATGCACAGTTGTAATTGTTATGGACCTTTGTCCTCTCACCAAGTTTTGTTGGGTCATGTATCTTCTTCAATACTCTTTGATCCATAATGTAGTCGTACTTCCTTCTCCTGAGATTCTGATGACATAGTCTCTCATTTATGAGTTGCTCATGGTTATGTGCAATGAGATGCCAATCAGCCATCAATGGAATATTCAAGAACATATCCCATCCAAATCCTAAGGCTCAAGGTGCACTCTCTAATGTAGTTGCAACACTGGATCTCATGGCATGCATTGCAGTAGCCAATGGACTTTCCATTAGATTTAGTGCCTCTTTAACATTATGTGAAGGATTTATATGAATTGTAGTTTGTAAAATTTTGCCAACTGTTTGGTGCATTTGTTCACAAATGGCATTGGCTGTTAAATTTCTGATTGTAGTTGGTACATCTTTAATGCCAAATGTTTCAAGGAACTCTTGAAATTCACAGTCAGTAAATTCACCATCATTGTCATGGATACAATTTCTTGGCCTTCAATATCTTGCAACCCAACAGTACTCAAACTTCTCATGAATATGTGCTGATTTTTGTTTTCAATTTGTGGTAGCTCCATAAGATTTGTATGATACATGTCAATGCATTGAACTCAGAGATTCAATTATTGATTGGAATCTTCGGCGGGTAGATCTCAAACCTGGTCCCAAATGGACCCATTCACCCAAATGGTCCCAAGGAAAGTAGGCCTATATAAACAAACTCCCAAGGAAACTAGGCCTATATAAACAAAACAGGAACAACGCAGGCCTTAAAAACTAATTTTAAGGCTATAACAATTGTTTCCAGAAGTAGGCTTGTATAAACAAACACAAACAACACAGGCTGCAGTAAGTAATTTTAAGGCTATGACCTAAGCCATTGGTAGGTAGAGGAATTGAAGAGAAGGATAATTAAGACAGGTTTTCCAGATGATTGGAATTTATTTTTAATGAGCTATTTTTACTAATTCAAAATGAGGATTCCCATTTGGTGATCCTCATGCTTTTATCATGTAAAATTTGAATCAGTATGTAGCAATTGGTATGTTTGT
>JALLPD010001024.1:0-13286 GCA_036940065.1 Cyclotella cf. meneghiniana
TGCAATCATTGCAATCATTGCAATCATTGCAATCATTGCAATCATTGCAATCATTACAATCATTGAAATCATTGCAATCATTGCATTTGCAGTTATCATATTGGTCACACATGTAGTGATTGTGGCAATGACGATCACAACACTTGTAGTTTTGTTTACAGTTGTATCATTCATTGCAGTTACATCATTCATTGCAGTTGCACAATTGTCAATGACATATTCCTGGATCTCTCTTGCAATAATCTTGGCCTTTGTGAAAATATTGTTCATTCCACCAAATGTTTTGGAGCTGTGCTTCAACTGTTGTGGCACTGCTTGAAAAAACATATGAGTGTTGTCACTTCTGTCAGAATCCCCTTAAGTGTTTGGGCATACTTCTGCCAGTGTCTCAATGGCAAAGAAAAAATCTAAATGATTTTCTCTCGGTTGTCAGACAACATAATTGTGCGGTGAAGCAAGTAGTCTTCAAGGTGAGTCATCAACTGTACCCGGCAATGCATAAAGTCATGGACTGGCATGAGAGCAGGTTTCTTCAATGTGTGATACCAATGAATCAGTTGGTCTCTGATGATGGAGAATCCTGCGGTAATTCAAATACACTCACACAAGTTCTTGTACATGTTGCTGTCATTGGCAGGACACCTTGTTGCAAAAATATTGCGCCACTTGATAAAGGCAACTTCTTGGAGGCATTGCTTCAAAAGTGGAATCAGGGTTGGTCTGTCCTCTTTTTGTTTGAAGGGAAGGGATTGGCCACCTAGTGTTTAAAATCTGTGAAGATAATTTCCAGAAAGAACTCAGGACCAAAGCAGACCTGATTGGGCATAACACTGCTGACAATTTATTCATAAGATTGTTTATAACAAAGGTGCTATAAACATTCTTATAAACATTATCTCTCACTGGTAGAGTTTGAGGAAACCTCATCAGCTGAAGTTGATGGCTTTCAGAATGCCACTAATGTTTCCCATTAAGGAAAAATTGAACATTCAATTGTTGACTGCAACAATTTGTAATTTATTGTTGGTGCAGTATTGTTGGGTAGTTTTCATGTAGTTACGTCATGTAATTTTTTTGTCTTAGAGAGAATTTTTACATCTCTAGCATTTTGCGTCTCTTATTATACCTTTGTATGTGTAACATTTTTATAAGTAATTTACACACTGCCTTTAGCACATAGGAGGTATTTCTTGGTGTTTTTTAGTGTGTTATTCTATTCGGATACACTCATGATAAGCTGTAGCAGGCTGTCCTCACGCTGTCTGTAGCATATCCTTAGACCGTTAACCATGCTGAAATCACTAGGCCATCAACTCATCCTAATAGTCATCGCATCCACCAATGCATTTATGCCAACATGCCAACCCAACACGCCACGCATCCCACGCACACGCGCCAGTATAACCAATGGAGATGCATCAATCGAAAATGATGCCCCGCTCGAAAAAGACAAACCTTGTCGCGTCCTCCTCCTCGACCATCTAAACATCAACCACCAAAAGGGCCGCCACGATGCCCTAAACGCATTTTACTTTGACTTCCTTAAGTGCTCTATTGATCCACGGAAACATGAAAACTATTTGGCAGGTAAAAAAACTGTCTGGGCTAATTTGGGAATGCATCAATTCCATTTACCGGAGGGAAAACCAGGCGCGCAAGTATTAGACGGGGTGATTACACTGGTACATGAGAATTTGGAGGGATTGATCGAAAGATACAATGACTTTTTAGATGGAGATGACACGTTATCTCCTTTGCGGGGTACGCAGTTTCATGTGGAGATGGAACAAGATGACGAAGACTCGTCCGACGATGTTTTATTGGTGGTGACGGATCCATGGGGCAATCAGTTTTGCATTCTTCCTTCGGATGATCCTGAGGATGATCGTGCAATTTTTTTGGGCGCTCAGCCAAGTTTGGAGGGGGCTGTGCCATCGGAAAGCTTGAAATTGGAGGATTTGACCATGTATGTTTCTCATGGTTCAAATCTGAAGGGAATCGCAAGATTTTACGAGCAGGTATTCTGTGCTCCGACAATAGAAGAGTTGGAAACAGATACATCTGTCAGTATTGCTATGGGGGATAGACAGACTTTGACATTTCAGTACCATCCTGGTGGACCGGGAGTAGAGGTTCAACACGATGATTTGAGATTTGATGTCATGGATGAAGAGGGCAACCCATCCAACGTCGGACCACACATCTCGATATATGTTACAAACCTTCCGCATTCCTACCGAATGGCGAAGGACCTGGATGTCTTGTATGTTAACCCACGGTTCAAAAGGCGTGCGTATACGGAAGACGAAGCGATAGATCAATGCATGTTTAGGATATTGGATGTTGTAGACCCAATGGACAAGAAGAGGAACGTCATTGTGAGCTTGGAACATGAAGTACGAGCAGTTAAGACGAGGTATGGAAAGAAGTACAAGAGTTGCCCATTGTCAGAGATTGATTTTTAACCACTGAAAGACCCGACGAAAGTATGCCAAGTGCTAGGTACTCTTTCCAAATCTAACATGGAAAGAATCTAGAAGATTAATGATAGACTGGCGGTCGAAGTCCAGTTGATTGGGTTTAATCAATGAATGTGTTCATAAATTATACATCTTCGTAACACGATGTTGTCTCTTAAAGTTTTACATGAGGTTGTGAGCTTTGCTCTCTAGATTTTCCCAGAATGAGGAAGCAACTCCTACGAGCCCTGCGCTTTCTTCTACAGAGAGAACTGCCTGGGATTGCTCTTCAGGTGTGAGACAAAGAACAGTTGCTATGACGGGAACCAATTTTCGTCTGTCAGCCAATGTCTTCGCTTTCAAATAGCTAAGCATAACATTCTTCAAGTATTCCAAATTGACAGCACTGTCATTTTCTCGTGAAACCATCCTTTCGCCATTGTGACCATCAGCAATCAGAGTTGAGTGACCAGTGCCTCTGAAGGAAGAATAGCCGGAGGAGTTATGAGGTGGGCGAGTTGACTTCATTCCAAGCTTTTCGTAGCGCAATAATCGTGCATTTGCTTCCTCCATTTTCTGCCTCATTTCCTCCATAGCGTCGAAAGCTTCTTGTTTTTCGCTCTCGGCATCGCCAAGTAGATTGGCTAAACGATTGATTTCGTCACGGGCGGTGTTAAGTTCATTTTGCTTCTCAATTGCAAAGAAGAGCGGAGTGTTATCATTTCCGTGAGCAGAATCAAAGGAATGGCGATCTTGGTCGCCTAAAAAACTCTTATCCGGCTGAGCGTCAGAGGCAGACGGTTCTGTCTTTTCGAGTAGCGCCATACGGAGAGCAAGCTTCAATTCAGATATGGCTTCATTTGCACCCTGCAACTCTTGCTGTAACATAATTATGGTGCCATCTGATTCAGCCCGATCGTTCATATCCTCTGCACGAATTGATGACATAATGTTTTTTACACTCGAGCTATCCGTTTGTTTCTCTGCATTGAGAGTTTCATCCTTTTGACGCTTGAAGGCGGCTGCAGATGAACGTTGCACTTCATCCTGCAAGTTGAGAACTTCTTTTTGTAGTGCATTACACAGATCTTTTTGTTCGAACAGCTTCTCCCGAAGTTCCGAGTTTATTTCTTTTTGCTCTGTGAGATCTGCTTTTGCTCGCTCAATATCCAGCAATAGAGATTCTTTCGTCGCCTCAGCTTCTATTGATTCATCCCGCATCGCTTGAATAGCCTTTTTCATCTCGTCGACTGTTCGTTTGAGTTCGGAAGCTACTTGCGAATGTGCACTACGTTCTGTCTCTAATAATTTTGATGCCTCAACCGCGGACCGTTCTGCGTCTACTCTCTTTGCCTCGGACACCCGAGCACGTTCGACGGCATCATCGGATGCAGTCCTCGCCGCTTTTGCATCACTTTCGGCCTCTTCTCTTGCCTGATTGGCGGCGGCTAAGCGCGCATTTGCAGCAGCAAGGGCTTCCTGGGCCTTTCGTTTATACAAAGATATTGCTTTCTCGCCTACAGAGCTACGATCTTGTAGCAAACTATCTTTAGCCTCGATTCGTTTGTTCAAATCCTTTATTTTTTCGTTCAGTGCTTCTATGTCTTTGTCTTTGTAGGAGATGGTGAGATGTTGTTGGTCATTCAATGCTTTAAGGTTGGCGAGTTGAGTTTCTAAAGATAAGTTGGCCAGTGTCAGCTCTTCATTTTGTGAGGTTAATGTTCTAACCTCAACTCTACGATCTTTAAGCTCTGTCGCAACAGCTTTGGCTCTTGATTTTAGTGTATTAAACGCTTCCGTTGTATTGTCGAACTCGGCTTGTAACGACGACAAGGTAGACTGTGATAAAAACAAGAAATAAAGGGATACTGTCATAATTTCAAGCCGCACGGAAAACGCCAAATCACCAACACACCTTGAGGTCTTGAATATCTGCGTCTTTTCTGAGCAATTCCTCTTGACTGACTTTCATGTTGCCTTCTACTTTCAACATTGTATTTCCGTGCCCTTGTTTCAATCTACAAATCTCATCATCGCTATTGCAAGAGAGTCACAAATCGAGGTAAGTATTGAAACATGGACCAGCAGGTATGCTGACATTTGATCACTAACCGTTCGTCAACAAGCCTCAACAGTCCGTCAACTTCCCTTTTCATGGAATCCATTTTCAATGTAATCCCCTCGTTTCGCTTCATGACCTGCTCCAGCTCATCCTCTCTTTCTTTCAGAATTTTATTGTAAGATTTCTCTAAATCCCTCATCTGAGAGAGATGCTTGTCTTGCGCGGCCACTGCTTCTCTTGCTTTTGCCTTTTTCTTTTCTGAACGTTCCATTTCGAGTTCGCTCTGTAATTGATCAATTTCAATCTTGTGTGATCGCTGAAGCTCGTCCATTTCTAATTGATGGCTTTCGGTCATGCGCTCTAGTTGCTTGATAAATTTGTCCAATACGTGTTGAGGGACTGCTTCTGGAGCACTCCGAACTTCTTCTTCCTCTGTAACCTTGTTTGCGTCATCGAGAGCACCGAGATCGTCGTCCTTCGTTTGAAGCTTATTTGTCTCTTCCTCTTCTTCGTCGTCGTACATATCATCCAATGCATCGTCATTGTAAAGATCATCTATAACACTCGTATCTGTTGAATCTTCGACTACTGGACGATGTTCCGGATTTTCTGTGGTTTCAGAAGGTGTTTCTTTCGCAGCAACATGATTATCTGCTGTGTTTGGAGGAGTCTTTTCCGATCCTTGGCCATATCCTTCATTTGAGCTAGTGGTGTTCTGAAAAGTCCATCCAAACATATTTGCAGATTTTGATACGTCAAACAGGTTAGAAGCATGGCTCTCAAAAACAGACTGCAGCGTTTGCGTGGCAGCCGAGATATTTGAGGCCCCGTCGAAAATAGTGGAATGCGCTGGAAGATTGCTGTGTGGTAAGGCGTGCTGGGAGGTGGACTCGTGTTCAATTGTACATTCTGCAGTGGATGTATCGTAGAATTTCGGTTCGCGCTCCTCTTCATCTGATGCAACACTTATGACAGGTGGTTTCGGTGCCATTATGACAGAATCAACATCCATCTCTGACTGATCTCGTTTTTCCAGGACCTGGTCGACAGAAAATACGTTGAGGTCATCCTCTTTGGTCTCGTTTAATCTGTGCGAGGTTATTTTGCACTGAATTTGGTTTTCCATGGTTTCATCTTTTCCTCTCAATAATTGATTTGTCGGGAAGTCTTCGCCTGAAAGCTGATCTTCTCCCTCATCGTCTTGATCGATTTGAACGAATGCTGTAGTCACAGATTCTTTATCTACACTTTTACTATTTCCTCGTTTGTCAGAGGAGTAGTCTCGAGTTTTTGGATCAATTACTCCACTTTCTTCGAGTGTAGAATTCTCTAATTCAGAGATATTGTTGGTAAGTTGTCCTTTGGTCGCAAGCTCATGGTTAACTCCCGCAAGAGTCTTATCGCTGCTGTTAGTCGCAGGGAAACAATCATGATAAATGATGTCATTCGACTCCACAGCAGCAATTTCTTTATCATCCTGTGTCAATAGGTCGAAAGCTTCTTGCTCTTTTTCATTGATACTATAGCTGGTCTCTTGATTCCTCTTAACTTCATTGTTAGCAGGAAACTCCGGCTCCATTACCTCCTCTTTCGGTCTGATTTCCTTGTTGGTGGAAGCAATTTCATCCCCTGCCTCAACTGCCTCCACGCACGATAACC
The DNA here is from genome assembly GCA_036940065.1 of Cyclotella cf. meneghiniana. NCBI lineage: Eukaryota > Bacillariophyta > Thalassiosirophyceae > Thalassiosirales > Thalassiosiraceae > Cyclotella > Cyclotella cf. meneghiniana. The sequence goes on from JALLPD010001024.1 coordinate 6,181, forward strand.
CGAGTGTCAAATCAGTATCGTCTCCATCGCCGGAATGCGACTCTGCAATGTGTAAATCGTCAGAAGTCCATCGGCCCGCTCCATCTGCAATGGTTTTTGTTTCTTTGTCAGAAGAAAATTCCTCATTGTGTGATGGGATCTCGACATCCTTTCCTGAAGGAGACACCACCTCTTTGGTATATATTTGGGGCTCGCCTTCTGCGTTGCCCCTTTGAATATCATTTGCATCTCGTATGATAAGATCGTTAACACCCCATGCATCCACTCCATCAGTAACTTGAGCTTCCGATTCCTCGTTCGAGGTCTCCTCTTCGTTTGAGACAATAGTACCTGTTTCCTCCGTAGATGGCGCATCGTCTTCTAAAGTTTCCTCTCTTCCAACTTCTTCAACGAATTGTGAATCATCTGGGTGAACTATGTCAACATCATTCTCACGCAGTGAGTCCGACTCTTCCTCAGCTGGCGGTTCGAATTCATGATTTAAAGTCTCTCCCTTGTCGGCGACATCGATCTTGTTTGTCTCAGAAAGTGGCGCTTTCCCCAAAGTTAATGGGGGCTCTTCTTTACAAGATGATGCTTCTATTTGTGCATCATGCGAATCACCTAACTCTACATCGTCGTTGCCCAACGGATCCATGTCATCAATAACTAACGTTGCTAATCCTCCTTTGACGAAAGTGTCCTGTTTCGAGACACCGTACTCCTTTTCTGGATGTGAAGCAGGTTGTTCTTCTTCTGCTAATTCGTCCACTTCACGTTTGTCGTCTTCATCTTCAATATCAATATCATTCTCATCCCATGGATCCTCTGCTGTTGCATTGGGGTCGTCTTCTGTGCTGTCGAGCACGGTTTGCTCTATGTCTTGGTACGATGCTGTCGGACTTTCGTGTTTACTTGTCCGCATAGATATTTGTACATTCTCCTGTTGACGTGTAGCGTGATCTTCCTTCGACACTTCCGCTTTTGATGCACTAAAAGATTTATCATCATTAAGGTGGTCAATCTCTTGAGATCCCTCCCCCGTCCACTCACCATTTCGCGAGATTCCACTAGTTTTGTCTGTGGGTTGAGATATTTCAACATCATCTTCTCCCCAAGCATCAAAAAAGTCGTCGCTTTCTTGCATGACTGTCAATCTGGTAACAGCCGGTTTCTTCTTCTTCTCCACGCTCCCACTCTGTTTACCGCCGTCATCAGTCTCGATATTAGAAGTAGAGCTGCAGTCAAAAGCAGCATCAACAGCGGAAGTAGCACGAGGGGAAGCCACATCTGAAACCAGCGAGGCGAAATGATTGACATTTCCGGTATACTCCGCGGTCTTCACGCCAAAAGGCTGGGCGGTGGGAGGAGCGGTGTTGCTAGTAGTGTTGCTAGGGGCAGCTTTGAAGTAGGAATGAGGTGCAACGGGAGTTCCAAAGAGAGAATTGGTCGTTGAAGATGCATGGATAACGGCAGCGGGGCCGGCAGTTTGTTCTTGCGGTTGTTGAACGAGGTCGGGATTCATAGAATCGAAATTGAGAAATCCGGGGCTTTGTATGGAGGCGGCGGTGTGTTGTGCTTGCTCCTGTTGACAAATCAATCAGAAAGAAGAATCAATGCAACTTCATCAGATCGTGAACAAATAACAGCTGCAAAATATACATCTTCAACGCCCTCCACGTTCTGATATGAAAACGTTGTCACTCGCCCGCACTAACCAAACGTCAGAAGTGGAAATCGCGCTGTATAAGACAAGAACCACAACTCATCACGCACCGCCAACTTGGCCGCCTCTTCTTGAGCACGCCGTGCTAAATCGTCGAAGGAGAAGCCCCACATTCTTCGAGCTATCGATGTGTTTGACGTGCGAGTTTGTGGTGGCTGGACTAGAGCTTCAGAAGAGGACGGAATTAACGGAATGGAGAGATGCCCTGCGTGGGAAAATGATTGAGGGTATTTTTTGCCACGAGTGGTAGGATTAGGGTATGGTAGGTTGGCTATATTTACTCTACCTACCTACAGCTACCTACCGTAACTATCGGAATCTAAGGATTTAGTCGGTCTCTCTATAAAATCTCCAACATTGTAGTTTTCGGGCCCTTATACCTCTTTTTTCCGCCTAAATGAATTAGAATAGTATCTCCATTGCAAGACCAATGCCCATATGCTGTACTCCCAGTAATTCCTTGCGATTCATATGTTGTGGTTAATCAGCATTACACTCACCACACATCACCCACATCACCTCATGTTTTTTGGGCTTACATACCACCATGTAATTTTCATGTAACAAAAAAATGCTACCAAGCTCCTACCTTCAGAATGGCGTGTTCCAATTGTTTGTCAATCATTCTGCCATCATGGGGGGGTTGTTGACGGACGTAACGGTGCTTTGGGTTTGGGACTGACTCCTAATGGAGCAAGTCCCCCCTTTTATCCATCCGCCGGTCTTTGAACATCCTCATGATGATGCTTTGATGGTGCACCTCCAAAGACTGTGTCTCAGAAGATGATGCTTTTGATGACTGTGTCCTCCAACCGCCAAAGACTGTTCCATCAACAACAAGCCTCATAAGATGATGCCTTTGATGATTGCTCCCCCGATGATAGATTCTTTTACGATGGTGGCTATGACAATAGTGTCCCTCCAGTTTGGTAGCTTTCTAGTTTACATGGGGAGAATGGCTTGATTGAGTATGGTTTGGGGTTTCTGCTGCATCAGGTTGGCTGTTGTATTGTTGTGTCTGCCAAAAATGGCATTAGAAGATCTCATTGCTTAATTTAAATTCCATGAAGGGAAAACACAGTTACACAATATTTTAAGAATGTAAACTAACTTTGTTGACATTAACAAAAAACTGATGAACTAATAATTAATGTCAATTGTAATAATTGAGTCTGAGATTTGGTGAGTTGCTATGTATGATGGACACAGCATAAGAGGAACTCACAGCATTTCTGACTGCCGCTCCTAATCACCCTAGCCATTGCAGACTGCCAATGAGCTGACTACTTCCATAGCCGCATCAGAAAATGCCACCCAAGCAATGTGCCCATGTTGCAAATCCACATCCATTTTCAATCTACTATATGGCAATTTCTGTTTCGCATGGACGGAAATTTGCCATGGTTGGTACAATATACAGGTGAGTGTTGAGTGGGCTGCAGAACACAAATCAACCTACCATTAAAATAAATGGCAGGAACATGAGGGGGTATAAGCAATAGGAAAGAGATACAGTGCTATTCATCAAGCTTTTTTGAAAAGCTTAGTTGTACCAGAAACTGAGAATCAATCAAGCTGTTTTGAAAAGCTTAGTTGTACCAGAAACTGAGAACCTTCCCCATTCCCCCTAATCCTCCTTTTCATCCTCATCCTCCAGTGAGACAGTTTTTTCAAGTTTGAGACATACAGGTAGTTAAAAGATGCATTTATTCTGTTACCTTGTGAAGATATTGTATAATGGTAATTAATGGTGATTACTAGTAAAACAAAACTTGCTACCTTTTTTACATTAATATGTGTGAATTTTAGACTAACTTGTTATATGACTGTGGTAGATGTGCTTGCAGTAAGCAATCAGTGTCAGGAGACAATGAATGGTGGTGTATTGTGTTGATTTTTTGGTGGTGGTGGCAGGATGGCAGTTGCAGCGTGGTAACAGCTGCAGCATGGTGGCAGCAGCAATCATGGTAGCAAAAGTGTGACAGCCTACTGGTGGTGAAAAAGTGGTGGTAGAAAAGTGGTGCCAGTTGCAGTGGCAGTATTGGCAATGGCAGCAGGTGGCGGTGGAAGTGGCATCAACAAAAATGGAAGTTGCAAAAGTGGCAGCAGCAGCAGTGGAGGTAATGGAACGATTGACAGTGGCCACGACATGACTACTGGTAGTTATGGTGGCAACAGTAGTAGTGGCAGCAGCAGCAGCAGCAGCAGCAGAGGTAGTGGTGGCAGCAACTGTAGCAGTGGCTGGCAGTAGTGACTACGGCAGAAATAATCACGATCAGTGGTACTGGCACTTCTGACATTTTGTTCATAACAATTCTTATAAGGGTGGTCCTTATGAAAATTCTTATAAAAAATACCTTTCATGACCTAAAAATTCTTGCTAATAGGAGTCTGCTTATAAGATTCTTGTGAACAAAAAAAATTCCAGATGCCAACAGTGTCTTACAAATATTATTATGAACAAAATTCCAAGAAAAATGTCACCCCTCAGCTACATAGACAAATCATGACTAAAAAGATGCATTATAAACATCCTTTTGAACTGAATTAATATTTGTTCTGAAAAGTCATCACTCTTGGTATATTTTCTACAGAAAAAATACATGCTTCTTCTCTTCCATCATCTCCCTATACTGGAAATCTCTTCCATTCAGATCACAACAGCACTGGGAAGACTGCCTTGGAAGACATTATCTACTGAAAAAGAGGTTTGAATTTGATGCCATGGCATTTAGGCAGTGCTGCATTTTGCAGTGTTGGTTACAGCTGGTGTGATGAGTGCTGGTTATGGTGGCTTCCAGTTTGGCATCTGTTGGGCTTGGTATATTTTTGTGGGCATGGTTGTAGTGGTGGTTGTTGCCATGAGTGTTTGATTTGGCAGCAGTACATTTGGTGGTGTCAGGTTTCGTGGCATCTGGTTCATCATGTTCTGGCTTGGGGGCTTCTGTCCGGTTTGGCAGCTGTTGGTTTTGGCTGTGCTGGTTGGTGGTGTTGGGTTTGGCAGTGGCTGGTTCGGAAGTGCCGGGTTAGGCAGCTTCCATAATGATGGATGTTGGGTTTGCATCATCAGGTTTTGTGGTTGTGGGTTAGTCAGCTGGTTGTCAAGGAACGTCCAACACCAACACTCTCTCCAAAAATCCAATTTTGACCAAGAAATATTTGGTACAGAGCACTCAGCATTGTGTCCACTGTTCATCATGCCGTCTCCATTGTCCTTGTCCTGAAAATGAATTGTACGCTGCCTCCTTGAAAGCATCTCATGCCACCAAAGCCTCCATTGCCAACACCACCGTGGATGCCCCAGGCTTGATGTCATCACAAATGAGAATGACATGCCCACTCATGAGAGATGCATGCAATCCAACTCTGCCTCTGTCAGCAAAACTCCGCCATTGGAGCGGCAAAGATCCACTTGAACAAGGTCCAAAAGTGATGCCAACAAAAGCAAGGCCAATGCCCCCATCCACAGCAACAGGACTGAGACTTGCACCAAGGCTATGTGAGCCAAGTTGAACAGCAGCAACACTAGTCACAAATCCACAAGAAGAGCATCACCAGGTCCCCCAGCAAGTTGGATTATTCAAAATCACCCTCTGGCTCTGGCATTCTATCTACCCCTCCATCAATGTTTTTTCAGTCCATCAAGGAGCCCACCACCATTTTCCCCATCCTCCTCAGCTGTAGTAATCATGACTTGATCACCTCTGTCAACTCCTCAATTCCCTCTCCTTTTCCTTGCTGCATCCTGTCGTATACTTGTCATGTGATATAATTGAAACTGTTGGAGCAACAGCCATCAAAGTTTTCAATGTCAATGACTGAATGTCCTAGTCCATGTGTGGGCATGATAGAGTTATCATTCTTGAGTTTACAAGATGTGATGATTTCTTCTTGATTTAAAGGAAGCAATGAAAAACAACATCCTTGTGTTGTACCCATGCTTATGGCCCTTTTGGCATACATGAGGAAGTATGACTTAAGCATCAGAAAGGGGCCTATACAAAGTGTGGCATGTACATAGCTACAGCAGATTGCTGTCGGCTACATACAGATCAGTAGCATAGTATGTACTAGGTATGTGCTTGGTCCTCTTCACCAACTACCTTTCCATCTTGTATCCAGTGTAGTGCCCATTGGTATATCACTGGTATGAGAGAAGCATGTAGTGTACATAGTATGTAAATGGAAGTTAAAGGTAATCCTTTTTGGATATTGGTATCCACGCTGCTCTTGGAGTAACATCCAGGCCAAGACTGCAGAACAAGTAGAGGTGCCAGTAAGTTCATGATAAAAATAATTTATCAATCCATGATCCAATTCTTCTTCCTTTCTGTGTCTACTTCGGCCATAGGTCACCTTGTCTTCTACTTGAATGTCTTCTTCAAAGAAGTCTTCATCAAACCTAAATGATGGGACATAAAGTAAACAACAAAATTGAGTTTTGTGTTCAAAAATACAATCAATTCTAACCATCGCAGCCATTGACCCAGATTATGACATCAAATAACTCTTTAAGTTCATCGTTATTCTGGTCACTGACCCAGATTATGAGAATTATATACTCAAGTTCAAACAATCTTACTTGCTGGAATGTCTGAAATGTTCTTCTTGTCTAACACTGTACCCTTATTCTTGAATTTAATTTTAGTGTCAAGTTTATTAATAGCATGTTTTGTAACTTAATCCTGTCTCTTGGGACTATTGCATTGAAAGAGTCATCAATTCTCAATGTTCTGCAGTATTTTGAACCCTTTCTTCCATGTTGTAGTATTTTCATTCTTTCTGAATAACTGTAGTTCCCTGAAAAAGAGTTTTCAGTAACTTCCATCAATCTGAATGTCAATCAGCAACGTAAATGGATAAAACATCATCGATGCAATTTTGGCATAGTCCTCTCTCAGTTAAGTGGGATTCTCATCACATTCCTTCTCACAAATTTGTAGTTTACTTATGCTGCAAATCCTTGTGCCATCATAGTACATGATTGGGACAATCCAATTCTTTAAAGGCAACAATTTGGTAAAATGATTCTCAGGGTGTGAAGTCATGAACTCGAGATTATGGGTATTCTGAGTTGGATCCTCTCTGAGGTCACCTGAGGAATAATCACTGAGGTCTTCTTGATCACAATCATCATGAGAATCTTCAGTTCTTATACAGTGCTGATACATTTTGAAGCTCTCTTTGGTTGTATTTTTGGATTGTAGAACTGTCTTGTAATTGATAGCCATTTTGTAAGAACATAGATCTTGAAGAGACACAGGAAAATGAATGTAATCTTTGCTGCTTGAATCAGACCAAAAGTATGTTTCTCCATCCAAATTGGTTGTTCTGACTTGAACATCAAACACAAATTGACTTTATGTGTGTAACCATGATAGATCCAGCTACTAGTTGGTTT
>JALLPD010001025.1:0-13296 GCA_036940065.1 Cyclotella cf. meneghiniana
GGTGGAGGTTGACGCCGAACGATCAGCTTTGATGGCTGAAAGTGCTTTGCTACCCATTTTTAGGGCCGACGGAGCTCCTCGTCCTGATACCTTGCATCTCACAGATGCCGAGAAGAGGTGAGAAAAAAGAACCGGGACTTCCAAATGAAACCTGTTGGGAAACGCCGAGATTTGAGGGTTAGATGGTTCTTGAGGAAGAGAAAAAAAGAAATCAATAAAAGATTCTTACATAAAAGCTCTGAAATGTTTTCTATCGTCAAAGGTGTTGGGCTTGTGGTACCACTGGTGTGTGATTATTATTGCCATGATGTTCGATGGCTTCTTGCGCTTTTTCAGTTCCTCGTCAACATCATGGTGGTGTGCTGACGGAGGTTCTGGAAAATGAAAATTATGGACAAATGAAAATATTGAGTGCTATTCCATATACTTGTTTTCTATGCTTTTATATGATTTGACAATGATTAGACAAATTTGAATGGATCTTTGATGTCAGAATTCGATGGTAATGATTTTATTCTGAATTATTTATTCAATTCCTATGTTAAATTAAAGATCCAAAATGTGTTGATGGCGCGTCTTATCATTGGTTCGGATCGTATGTATTCCAATGTAAGTAAAATGAAGATAACAAGTAAGCAGGTAACTGATCGGAGATGGCTCCACAATGAAGTAAAGATTCAGAGGTAACTATGTATCGTAGATACCTTTTTACATGTAATCAATACTATATGATTGGTATCTATCAGATGCCAAAAAAATGTGCCACATCAATCCCTTATTGATGACCATTATCTACTAACTCTTCAATTATTTACTACATGAGAGGCAAGCAGTTTTCTTGTACTCAAAGAATTTGAGCACCCACCTTTGCAACACCCTCAGCTTTCATAAACTGCTCCCTCATATCATAAATATGTTGCATGACCTCAATTTCCAACTTAGTCATTTTCAATATGTTGAAAAAGTCCACATGCAAAACAACCCTCTCTTCGGTGGGGTGGGCATTGTAAGTTTCGTGCTCATAAGTTGTGTCGTATAGCAGGCACTGTCCTTCTTCCCAATGACGAGTCTCGGGACCGACACGAATGTGAGCAGAGGGAACGTCATCTCCATCATCGTTGCGAATTGGTGGAGGTACTTTGACACCCATTTGACAAGTGAGCCACATGTTGTTACCATCGGAATGGAGAGGAATGCCACTTTGAGGCTGTTGTCTATTGAAACCCGCAATTCGACCCGCCAAAGGAACCGACTCGAGAATGCGTGTGGTAACTGGGCAAAGTTTGTAGGGAAAGTCCTTTATCCGATGCCCATTATAGAACAACACCATAGTCTTCCAGCCAGATTCATAATTCATAGACGTCACGCTCTGAAATCTATCTCTCCCTCTGCTATCAAATCGCTCTTCCAAAAGAGCTTCATACTCGTTGACAATGACGTCGTAGTTTTCACTCAACTGCTTGCACAAGTCGAGTTGACTGGGGTCCAAGAAAGGCGTCGTTTCTCCCAACCCAGGCATGAATGCATGAAGCTCTGAGTGCGGTCTCCACGGATCATTGACTACATTCTCATCTAACTTCCCCACTCCAAGGGAGAATTCTACCATGCCAGCAATTCGTTTTAATTCGTGATCGGTCGCAGACGGAAATTTGGTAGCGATTAAGCTTGGTAGAAGTTGCCAGAATGGATCCATGTCTGGAGTGTTGTATTGAGGGGATTTGGAGACCGCTTTGCCAATCACAGTTTGCGATGACTTCATGGCTAGGTCATTAAGCACTACATAATAAAAATGAATAGAAATTCGTCAACAGGGAATGAATCCCAAGTAACACAAAGGAATTAATTGATAAATTTCACCTCTTACACTTTTCTTGATCAGATTTCACAAACGTTCGCGAAAAAGATTTTGATTCCTTCTTTTTCGAATCCTCATCATTGAGGGCCGATATTAGATCCCCTCGGCCGGGTTTGCCGCGGCTCGGCGCCTTCTTTTTCGAGGACTGGCCGAATCCTCCTCCAAATCCAGCACCCCCGCTGTTCGTCGTTTTTTTCGAAGCATAGAGTAAGCCATTACACCTGGATCGATTCCCACCGCTGCTTTTGGGAGATCGGGGCCGTAGGACTGGATTATATCCGAATGCATTCGCCCCATTCTTTTTATGCGTAGTGGAATAAGAGGCACTGAAGATCGAAGCGAACAAAACTAAGCCTGAGAGATTGATTCCCCTTCTAGTAGATCGTGGAGCTATTGTCATTCTTCCTCGTTTTGCGTTCTTACTTAGCGGCTTACTGCAGGCCCTCGCACCATTTTGGTCTCTCAAGGCGGTCTTGATGGCGTTTCACACAAACCAAGACATTTGGTTTGATGGATACTGATGCTGAATGATGTTACAACTGATAGGATTGTTAGAAGATGAAAGTAGGTATTATAGCACGATAAAGTCCAGTAGAAAGTAACAGGCTGTAATAGGTATTTATTAAAGTAATACCTTTAATAATTAAAACTTAATTATATACCTAAATTTCTAGAACTAATATATCTACGATTATTACCATAACAACATGCTTAGCATTATTTTTTGAATTCATGCACATCCGTGACATCATAAAATATTATGATATATCATAGTATGTCACAGTATTGTACGGTGGTACCACATTGTACCAATACAAGATAATATAGAGCTATTAGAATCATCAGAACCCATCAGAACACCACGATAAGCCTTCAATCTACACCATACGAACTTTTTCATCGTAATCGACGAAAGACAAAATAATGGGACCCTCACATCTGGAATCATGTTGCATCTGAAAGTTGTCTCTCAAGTAATAATCTATTTCGCATCTCGTCACCTAGCTGCCGATGCATTTGCTCCACTGACAACTGCCCGGAAGCGCAACACCAGATTTATAAAAGGGTTTGCAGCTGAACTCCTCTCGCTTGAAAATGTGGACACAGCGCCAAGTGAATCAACTCATTCTACGCCAGAGGAGCGGTCGCGAAAAGCCAAGGAAACTTGGTCTGCCGTGGCACTGCAGCCAACATCCAACATTTACCAGAAAGAAATTAAACTGATTGGAGAGGCAGCCACCATTTATGAGCGAAATCTCTGGGAAGAGTTTAGCACCATCAAAGGTACTTATTTTATCAATGGACTCGCAAGCTGTCAGATTGGAGATCGCCTCATTCACCCATTTGAGGCACATGGATTTTGCAAATCATTTGTCTTCGATGGACGAGGGAACGTGTATTACACTTCGAACATTGTGAACACCCCACTCACCAAAAAGGAACGAAAGCGCAATAGCATCCTCAACCGCGGAGTCATGTCAACGGTTGCTAGTATGAATTCGTTTTTGGGAAATATTCGCAACGCTCTTTCCTCTTCAGAACGTGATACTGCCAACTTGACTGCGGATCTGTGGCCGCCGCCCTTTACGAAAAATAAGGATGGAATCGAACCGATTCTGATCACATGCACCGACAATGGCGAGCCATATGCACTTGATCCGTCTACTTTAGAGACTAAAGGGCGGTTGGTTGATGTAATTCCAAAACTTGCAGCTGTATTTCCAAAGGGTTCCAAATTTCTGGCTCATAATCGGTTTGATCAGGAGAAACGCAGACTCATCATGTGTGTTTACAAAATGATCATTCCAGGAGAAAATTTCTTGGGGAATAGCCACATGGATTTTGTCGAATTAGATGACAATTTCGACGTGGTTTCTCGCAGATCGCATACCACACGCTTTATGGTATTTCATGACTGGGCTTTGACAGAGAATTACTATGTTGTGCCAAAAAACCCGGCGTACTTGCGGTGGGCAAATATTTTCAAATTCTGTGTCGGACTTAGTCTGGGTACTGATGTTTTCGCAATGGAGGAAGACTCGAACGGGGAGTTCATATTGATACCAAGACACAATATCAGTGAAAATGTAAAAGAGGTACAATCGGATTCTTTCTTCAATTGCTTTCATTTTGGGCCTGTATACGAGAAAGCGCACGACAACGAGCTCGTGATAAATGGATGCGTATTTGACTCGTACACTTTTGGAGGTGAAATGGGATTCGATGGTGACAAACAAACATTTTCACCCATAGAATGGGGATCAACGGGTATACAATCCAATGGCGGCAGATCACCCCCACCTAGGCTAGACCAGTTCTCTATCGATACAAAAACGTACACTATCACAAGCAAAAAGCGTGTGCCTTGCGTCCCAGTAGATATGCCCACTTTTAATGGAGATGCCAAGCCTTGCAAACATTCTTACTTTTTGGGAGCATCCAGACCCGAAGGATGGTTCCCATTCAAACAGGTAGTCAAATTGAACTGCGATACTTTTGAATCTTCTGTGTACGATGCTGGGGATGATCAAGTTGTATCGGAGCCGATTTTTTTGCCCAGGAGCAATCCAAATGGCGAAGATGACGGGTTTGTAATTAGCATTGTTCACAATTCAAAAAATAAGCGTGCAAAAATTCTTGTTTGGGAGTCTCAATCATTTGAGAACGGTCCAATCGGTGAATGTGTCATTGGGGATCTAATCCCTTGGTGTGTCCACGGCAGTTTTTACCCTGGCTTCGATCCATTCACGACATTCAACTGATAGGGGAAAATTGAATTATGGTGTGGTGCCCTATCAAGATATTGTTATTCAGTGGCAAGGTTATTGTTGTGTGTGCTGAAGTGGCGGCTGAATAATCAATGTAATTTGAGAGATTCATAGAGAAGAATCTTGATAGAGCGCAGATGTCATGCTCAAGAGCCATCACACAGGCGCAACAAATCAAGCTTCTTCACAAGAGGCTTGTGTGAGCCAATGAGCGGCAAACTATCACAGAAGAATTTTCTAAGTAAATGGAAACATGCCAAAGAACGTGAACACTACACTTGACTTAGTTCCCTTCATCAACGTACTCATGTCCAGTCGTCATTACATCAATGCCTTTTTTATTGCATAATATATTCTATCAACGTCAGTGGGAAGTAATTATTTACGTAATTTGCTTTTTGACCGATATATCTGTATTGGTTGCCGTTTTGACGGCGAAGACTGTGGGACACGTGAGCTCAACTTCTCCTCATCTGTTTTGTGTGCACACTGTGTCAAAAACGTACATAACCATGGCGAGCGTTAGTCGGACTACGACATGCGCCTCCTTACAATTTGCCACAGCTATTTACCGACTTTAACACAATATTTGACACTAAAAGTCAATCACAACATATCGAAAGAGAAAAAAATCTTCGTCGCTCCATCTTCATTCGGATCAAAAAAGCTTGTAAAATCAACGTAACATCCTAATTCATACAGGCAAAAGAATTCTGTACATAGTTCGACCTTCACTAGTTTGCACTTTTCGCCAACTGATGTGCCTCTTCGAAACCTTTCAGAATATGTGCAATGATATCATCAACACCAGTACCATTCTTCACGGAAGCAAACACAGTCGGACCCGATTCATTATCATTATCAAACATAATGCCACCTCGATTTCTTTTCCTCATTTTCCTGGCATCACGCTCCATCACCTCTAAGCTGGCTCCAACTGCTTCTGCCAGATCGATTTTATTTATCACTAATAAGTCAGATTGAGTGATACCAGGCCCACCCTTCCGAGGGACCTTGTCGCCCCCAGCAACATCAATCACATAGATGGTGTAATCTGCCAGCTCACCGCTGAAATTGGCTGCGAGATTGTCTCCCCCAGATTCACATAGCAGCAGTGGAGGTAGGGTCTCTACGCCAATCCTGTCTTGTTCCTCCCGATAAATTCTACGCGTAAGCAACTCCAACGCCCCCAAGTTGGCACTGACATCCTCACGAATGGCCGCATGAGGACACCCGCCTGTTTCTACGGGCATGATCCGTCTCTTGTCCAAGGCATTGTTTCGAACTAAAAATTCGGCATCTTCTTGAGTAAAAATATCATTCGTGACCACTCCCATCGGAATCTTTCCGCGTAGTGCACGACATAGAGACAATGTCAGAGCAGTCTTGCCAGACCCAACCGGTCCACCTATGCCAACTGTGTAGCCTCGATGATCATAGCTTCCCGAACGACGAATATACTTCGATTGGAGAATATTGCGCATATTTAGCCTGTCCTCGGAATTTGCATGTGCGTCGTCTGGATCTTGGCGGTGATGGTGGGCGTGTGCATGGTCGTGATGATGGGATCCAGTTTCGCGTTCGTCGTATTTGCCGGGCCCTTCGTAATCGGTACGATGAAATCTAAGCTGGTGGAACGATCCAGATGACAAGAGCGAAGAAGGTGAAAAACAAGCTGCGAATCTTGATCCTCTAGTGTAAGATCGCGATGTTAAAGCTGGAAATCGGATCATGGTTGAACGGTCGACTTGTCGTCCGAGCGGTCTGTTGAGAGGTAGCTACTGGTAGGTCGATATGGTATTGGTTTGTGCTTGTTGGCGATGGGCCATCTATGGTATGGTAATATTATTTACCTGTCCAAATTCTCATAGATAGACGGTCGATATGCATGTGGCTGAGGTTTACCTCACGAAAACCGGAAATGATCGTTACAGTAAGAGTTTCTTGATAATTAAGGACGAGCTGAAAATGAGTCTTACTGGTTTTGAGTGGGAAGATCGTGACAACCTTCCCCCCACCCTGCCAAATCCACAAGACTCTAGGCGCATGTCAAAAAATGACGGCGCGAGGCGACAACAGAACATTAGAATTATTTCCTTGCAAATCGATAAACCGCAAAATCATTCACCAACAATTAAACGGCAAGAATATGTCTCAACCTTGGCATTGGTCAGCGAGCCTCACACTCCTCCTCATTCTCCTGCATGCAGCCGCCAACATGGGCTCTCACGCGTTCTCGGCTCCAACGTGCGACGGTGGACTCCCTCCACGCATGCGACACGCGTGCCTGTTACCACCGTTGCGCTATCTTTCCTCTGAAAACGAGCGCGATGCGCCACTGGCCAACGATGAGAAGATCGTCAGAAAAAAGAAAAAGATGCGCACATTTTTGCATCGCTTAGATCGCTTCTTGACTGATTTACAAATGACTCAACATCATTTACTACATCATCCCTTCCTTACTGGCAATTATGCACCAGTAGACGTGGAAAATGTTGAACTTGAAGTTCAAGTAGTGGAAGGTGAGATTCCAAAAGGAATTTGGGGTGCCTTCCTTAGGAATGGACCGAATCCCAAGCGAGAGTGGATGAGAAAGAGGTATCATTGGTTTGATGGCCGTGAGTTGTTTTACCGATCGATGCTACATTGTTAAAGTTGTGTTCTCAATGTTTCTTTGCTGTTTGCAAATCTATTGCAGATGCCATGATGGTAAGTGTCTGGTTGAAGAGATTTTTAGTATGAATCGCTTTGCGACCTACAACCTTCCCTCATTACAATGTCATCTCGAATTGTGTAACTTCTGACATTAGCACACACTAATGTTCAAGGACGGAAAGGCGACGTACACCAACCAGTTCATCCCGTCTCCGAGGTATGAGATTGAGAAAGAGCTGGGCGAAGAGTACTTTCCTACCATTGGAGAATATGTCGGCTTCCTTGGTTTGCTGAAGATCATGTTTGCTAAACAATTGGTCAAGGAGATGATGGTTGATGACAAAATGGTGAGAATGATGATGATTTGATGTTGCTACATTTTGCGCTGCCTCGATTGTATTCCAATCTTTCGCATACCATGAACATGATAGGCTCTTCCACCAAACACCAATGTTGTAAGGACATTATCCATTTTTGATAAATGATTTAGCATCTGCCTTACTTGTGCCGGTTCACATTATTCAACTCTCATTTTATTGGACAGCTTATGTACAACAACAAGTTATACTGCCTTCACGAGGCCTCTCTGCCAATGGAATGTCGCATGCATCGCAATGGGCGTCTAGAATACATTGGACACGAGACATTTCACTCAGCCCTCGACTATCCATTTACTGCCCACCCCATAAAAGATGGACACGATTTGCTTTTTCATTCATATACCACTGATGCAGAGGTAAGCGAGTAAGAACAAGGGTGATCTCGAGAACATCATTCTTCTCATGTTTCTGTCTGCGATTAATTTTCTAAGATAATCAACGAACATGGGGTCATGAAAGTGGGAGTTTTCAGGCCCAAACGAAATGCCGTCGAACCCTATTTTGTACCTACACCTGACAAAAGTCATATTTCGTTTGCCCATTGCTTTGCACACACCAAAAGCTACATTATCATTTGGGATTGCAGCGTACACTTTCAGCAAGACGCTATCCTTACGGGGGCTTCATTCTTCAGCTTTAATCACAAGCACACCTTGAAGTTTGGTTTGGTACCCAAAAATGCCACACGCCACGAGGATGTTATATGGATAGATTCTGGAGAGCCAGGTGCTATCCTGCATCCTCTTCATGCATGGGAAGAAATTCAAGAAGAATATGTTGATAGTGACAAGATTTCATCACGTACCGTCATTAAATTGTGGACACCTTTGTCACAAGACTTCTTCATGGACGTCGAGAAATCAAGCTCATTCCGAATGGTCGAGTTTACAATTGATGTTCAGGATCAAAAGGTTGTTCATGAGGTAATTGATCATTCTGTAAACACCGAGATGTCAGTCATGCCTCCTGCGTTGCCAGATGAAATGCGATCAGGCGAATTCACTTCGTGTCCAGTCTTCACTCGTACCCCACTTTCGCCAACAAATGATCAGAGTGATAGAACCGTAACTCGATGCACTAGCACGCTCTCTCCTGCTGATAGATTTGGATACTCAGCCATATTTGTTGATGACGGAGTGTTCGTTGGCTATGCTCAGTGGGATCTGTTAAACCAGTGCCTTGCAGGCACTGTTCGTTATCGCGAAAACGAGATTGGCGGAGAACCCGTCATCATCCGTGACAGGATAGAAGATGTAGTTTACGTTGGATCGTATGTGTATAACAAAGATGAAGATCAGAGCTACTTCCTTCTGTATAACGCGAAGACAGGTAACAGTGTGTGTCGTCTCAGAATGCCGCAGAGAGTTCCTCAAGGCATTCATGGAACGTTTATCCCTGGTGAAGAGCTCGAATCGCATTTTCAATACCACGAAAAAAATTCTATGACTTTCGACAGAGAGCTTTGGGAGAATCTATTTCGACATTGAAAAGAATTCCGAGGCAACACTCTCTTGAATGTTTTCCCCCCTTCGTAACAACATTTCTATTACCACGAAATGTGATTTCATTTTTTCTGTAAACGAGGTGCACATCTAATATTAGATTGATTATTTTACAAATCTTTTTTAGTCAAATCGACGTCTTACATGCAAACATTTACACTGATTTTGGCAATCCCAGTCAAACCACATGCTTCGCTCGCTGGCCAGAAGGAAGAAATCATCCGCCATAGCCAAAAATCACGAAGAAGGCGGGAAACAATGATGGACGGCCCAGACAGCCTGCTTGGTGCCTAACAGTGGCGTGTGATACCAATTAACTGTAGTGGATAGCTGGATGGGCGGATGGTCAAAGACACGGTAGCAGCTAAGTTGAATAGTCACTTGACGTCGTGGACTACACCTCTCGTGTTGGTTGGAACGTTGCGTGCAATGACGATCAGTCTCCGTGAATTAGTAGGTATCACGGGTCGTCTGTGTGGTGAGGTAAATAATTTCATCTGTAATATCATGTATGGTATCGGCAAAGTGTCAGACGATATCTTTTGAGTCACTACTTTCTATGGTCTCTACCAAGCTGTCACTTTCTGTAGATTCAGATGAATGAAAACCTGTCAGTCGCTTGTAAATCAAGAGATATACTGCGATCCCAATCATGATAGCAAAGAACGAGATCATGGTAGTAACAATTTGCTGTTCGGTGCTCTCATTGTCGAAGAGCAAAATGTCAATTTTGTAGTGTGAAGAACCGCCTGAAGTTGGATCCCTCTTTTTTGGCGACGGAAAGGAAGATGACCCGAACAACAACAGATTCTTGCAACCAGAATGAGCTGCACAAAAATGATTCTTCTGCACCATTAATTCTTCGTTTTCATTCACACACTTCCCCATTGCACTCCTATCGAGCATGCCCTCCGATACACCCTCCAACTTGAAAATAATATCTATGTGAGGGTTTAGGATTTCGATTTCTGTAGGATCAAAACAACACATGCTGGAGTTGCATAGCTCGGCGCATTCTTTTACTCCCAGTGGAGTGTGGAGATAATCGTTTGCACAGACAGTCGAGATGACATGGGAAACGAGGTTGAGTTCCGCAGTTTCAACTTGAACTGAACTTTCTGTTTGATTTGTAATTTCTGAACCTTCGTTCATTTGATACGTTTCAGTTCTATTCTTCTCGAAAGGAGGAACTCCCTGTGGCGGTGACAGAGGAATCATTTCCTCTTGAACCAATGTAATGTTCAAAGTATAACTATTGACCTCTGCATTTTCTGCATCCCATGGCATACCGTCGTAAAATATTTCTGTACTAAATAGCGACTCGCATCCAGCATACACAGGACAAAGTTTGTCAGGATCAAGGACACACCCATAGCTTGGCTCAGTGTCTTCATCCAAGAAGCAGCAAGAATGATTACGACAAATCTTTTGGCACTCGGCCCGTCCTCTTTCTGTTCTGATATTAGAAAGAGAGCAGGTTTGAAGTATTCCTTCGGCTGCTTGTAGAAACATTTGTGCATCATCGACATTGTTATTGGCAGGGAGAAATTGAGCGACTGATTGTTGACGGTGAGATGAGGAAGTCATTTCAACCGATATAATAATGATTAGACACAACCCAAAAGACGAACCATCCCTTGAGTCACTTGCTTAATGTATCCGGGCAAAGCTCTTCAGCTGGATCTCTATGATTAGTTATCGTGATCTCGCCAGAGTTCACTCAAGAGGGAGAGTCTTGCAGGTCTAATGGCGAAAGCTGGCAAAATTATGCCACTATAATGAAAGATATAATATGCATTCCTGTAGTATGGTACTTTTTTTGGTGCCTACCTAGAGAGTGTAGCCTAGCGTTTGGTCCTTCACTAATGGCGAACCCTAAGGCTGTGACTATGTCCGTCAAAGTTGAAGTTCGAAGTTCGTTTTCAATCCCGCCTACGGACCTTCGAAACTTCGCAGACGAAATTCCACCCAAACTCGCGCACTTTTTTTGAGCTCATCACCCAAAAAACTGTGTACTTCAACAACTTCAACTTTGACCCCCCATTCGGGATCTAAGTTTTCGAAAACCTCACATGCTCGAGCTTGTCGACGTAGTTGCCCACTGCCTATGGTATATTGTACCATGCCGTGTGTATCACCGCGTCGCAGCCTTACTGACATTTCTCACTGAGTCTCACCGTCACACTCCGCTGAGAAAACCATGACATCCGTCACCACACCCCGCGCCGTTTTGTATTGCAACGCCTGCGGCATGCCCCCCGAGTACTGCGAATATGGCCCTGATTTCGAAACACATTGCATCCCATGGCTTAAATTCAAACATCCCGACTTGTTCACTAAGCTTCACGGCGACACACTAGTCACCTCCAAGAAGTCAGACCCCGCCGCTGCTGCGCCACCTGCACCCACTGAGCCATGGACGACACGTGAACGGCTTGCAGCATTCTACACCAAGTACATGCCGGAAAAGCTGGACGGAATCGATGCCATTCTTGACAAATATGCTGGAAAAGAAGACAAGCTGTTCACCGCCTTGGTAAAAAAATACGGGCCGGAACCAGAAGATCCCTACTACATTGCCAAATACGGCGCTGCCTCCGACGATGAAGACGAAGAAGAGGAAGCAACACAGCAAATGTCCAACCTAGATATAGACAAAAAGAAACGTCGTGGAGCTGCGGCAAAATCAACTTCCAAAGTAGACACACGCATCATTATCCAAAAAATATCGCGCAATCGAAAAAAAGCCGTTACTCACGTGGTAGGAATGGACACTGTGCCCAATTTGAATCTTAAGGATGCTGCCAAGGCCTTTTTGATGTGGTTTGCAAGATCTAGTTTGGTGAAGAATATAGACATCAAAATACAAGGCGATCATTTGGAGGAGGTGGCAGATATGATTTTTAAAAAGTTTGGCATTAAAGAGGATGTGGTGTCTTTGGACTGGAAGGAGAGTTTGCTCCTTTTGGTGGATGATAGTTTCACATGTCATGACTGATTATTCTTGCAAGTTCATTGTCTGGATAGAGGAGTGATGCCATGTCTCTTGGGCTCTCAAAAAGGTGACAAGGCCAAATAATGACACCTAACAACACAAATTATTGATACAGAATGATTGATTTTTTCATTGCAACCATCTGGTGCACTCGTCGGGAGAATAATTCAATAAATCATGAATATAGGAGCTACTGAAACTTTAAATTTACATTGTACATCATTTCCACAAAATTCTGTAATAACTCTTTGGGCCAACAATATGAATATTTTTTGTCTGATGATGTCATACACTGATTACTTACATTGAATTGAAGTCAATGCTGACAGATTCATTGTGAAGTTGCTTCCCTTTGTCTTGTTCAGCTTGAGCACTGGTTAGATCACAATATTGTAATATTGTTGTCCTAGTATCCCCCTCTAATCTTTCCTCCTGATCAATGTTATGAGTCTCCCACACTAATGTGATTTTGCTGTCAAGCAAAAGCTTTTCTTCCCTTTCCAAATTTTGATCATCTATGACAGATCTTGGCTCATCTAGCAGACAGATTGAAGGTTCCAAAGCCAGCATAATGCACAAGTTGACTTCTGAGATTCGCCTCCTGGCAGTTCATCCCAATGTCGCAGTAACATTTCAGATGGAGGCAGCAAAGCTTCCATATTTCTTCATGCCTTTTTTTGATGGCCCATCAGTGACTATTAATAGAGGAGAGATGTGTTTGTGGAGGGCTGCATTGGGGTGTGTGTGTGGCCATGAAGAAGAACAGCCTTTGATGTGATGGGGCAGCAGGGCGATGGTGAAAATAATAAAAAAATGGATGGCAGTGGAGGCAGAGATGGAAATGGTGGGGAAATAATTCAATGAAAGTTCAAAGTTTGAAACTTTGAACTCAATATAATGGGCATAGTCACAAGTTTGGGGAAGGGTTTGAAGTTCAAAAAGCCAAAAAGTAAGTCCTGTTTCAGAGCTTTGAACTTCAACTTTGACAGACATAGTCACAGCCTTAGGATGGATCATGACACTATTATTTGCCATCCATGCCTTATCAATCTTGGCTCTAGTTGAACGTTTTGTTATGTCTCTCAATGGCAAAATGATTTCATCAATGTCTATTTCTTTTGTTCGAAAATTTAGAACAATT